>KK503006.1:46536-95085 GCA_000688735.1 Glossina austeni | reverse complement strand
AATGTCCAAGTCAAAACCGCAAAAAGTTCTCATAGTACAAAATTGTATCGAAATGTCCAAGTCAAAACCGCAAAAAGTTCTCATAGTACAAAATTGTATCGAAATGTCCATGTCAAAACCACAAAAAATTCTCATAGTACAAAATTGCCTCGAAATGCACGAGGCCCAGCGTAGTTAACTACATAGCAGGGTAGGGTATACTTCGTTTCCAACTTAGGTTTGCAACAACAGCCCAACAACATCCTCGAAGACGCCAACACGAACATCAATCTCGGACCCCCGGGTTCAAAAAACTCTCACGAATGCCATTCGGGACGCCTTCGGGTGCCTTCGGGTGCCTTCGAGTGCCTTCGGGTGGGCGCAAACACCAAAAAAGGCGTGATTCATCCTTTCGGATAGACGAACCACGCCTTTTTTCATCCCCAAAACCCAAAAAAGGCGTGTCTCATCCCACAAAAAAAGCATGAGTCATCACACAAAAATTTTATCCCAAGGTAGCGCACTCCAGAAGTCACCATTACCAACAAAATCTATATCTTCCGTCTCTTTCTAGAAAAAAATGCATATTGCGCCAGAACATCCATATAATACCTACTAAGGTCGAATCTTTAAAAGTAGTTTGTACACTCCTTAAGTGAAGATATATTATCTGCCTAAAAATGGGTTAATTTTAAAATGAATATACTAGACACTGCGATCACTTTCTTCTTAATAATAGTAGCGATGTGGGTATCAAATAAGAGAACTTGGAGAATAGAATACGAAAAACACAGTAGTGGGTATGCGAGATTCTGCCCCCGCCGAATATAACGTTCTTATTTGTTCGTTTTCTTTTTCTAGAAGTCTACTTAAGATAGGATTTGCCGACACGCATATGGTGTGATCTCCAAAGTTCCATAATGAAACAGGATGGTATACAAATGTGGCACATCTTCTATTATGCTCGCCCAAAGAAAGCAATAAGTACTTACAGCTTATGTCTACTTTTGCCGTGATTGCTTCGCCTCCTTGAATCTGCACCTCCTTCAATCCGCATTTAAATACTCTCCCATCGTCTGCTTTTTTTCCACTTTGAGCCGTCTTCTGCGTTTTTTTACGGAGTCTACGACCTGAAGTTAATGAACTGTTTACATATGTCTCCCTTCTACGTCCCGTACTTAATTTAACATTATATTTACGCAATTTTCGCGCACGCTCAATTTTTTTATTTCTTTTATTTAGTTATGACATCACGGAAATTTTAGGATTAGTACTGTGTAGTATTTTACTAGCATGTGTTTTTATGTTTCGTGGCCATATGCAGATATAATACTGTGTCCAAAAAAAAGACCGAGATTTAAGGTTAATTGGCGTGGGTATATTGGATATCAGAAATACTTTTTTTTGCTAAATTGGCAACACTGGAACAGACATCTGCGTTAAACTTCACATCATACACCATTAGCGCGTCAACTGCGCTTCGGTTTTGCAATTTTTACATCGTGTGGTTTTGTTGAGCGAAGAAGTTGCATTAAAATTTGTTTGCAAAATGAAATTGCTTACGCAAAAACATTTAGGGCGTTGCCGAGAGCCTTTGGTGAGCAGACTTTGGCGGAAATGAATGTTTGCAAATGGTATAAACAGTTCAAACGATTTCGAGAACGAATTGAATACGAAGAACGCCATGAACGAACAACACCTTCTTCCGATGGGAATCACGTCAATCAGATCAAAGATTTGGTGATCAAAAATCATCCACTAATGATTAGGGAATAGTCACCAAAATTTTTTTGAAATATATTTTGGGCTTGAAACGCGCCAAATCTCGACTGATACCAAAAACACTCAATGTATTTGAAAAAGAGCATCGCGTTTTAATATATGAGGAGATGATTCCTGGTTATCAATCAGTCATGAAACAGAATATTGCGGGAGATGAGATTTAGACGTACGCATACGACCTGGAAAAACTGATTAATCGAGCGAATGTCGCGTAAAAGTTTGGTCAAAACCGAGAAACCTGCTCAAAATCGCTCAAAAATTAGAGAACAGTTTTCTTCGATTGTCATGGTGTTGTGGACTGTGAATTCCTTCAGCTGGGCTAAACTGTTAACTTGTAATAACGTTTGAGTACCTTGCGTCGTTTTCGCGAGGCTATTCGAAAATTGTGCTGCATTGATTCTTCGAGATTAATGCACAAAAATGCAATCCATATCGATCCAGAACCACCGTATTTACCTGATTTAGCCACGTTTGACTTCCGGTTATTTTCTAAATTCAGAACACCGCTTGTAGAACCCCGTTTTCCATGGGTTGAAGAGATATAAGTGGAATCGCAGAATTGAAGGCCATTCCGGAAGTCGACAATAAAGTATGTTTCGAAGGTTGGGAAAAAGATTGGCATTGGTATTACGCTACGCTACTCGTGCAATATCGTTTTCCTTGTCTCGCGTTATAGTGAAAAACAGTAACGATTGTTGAGTTTGGTTTAGTTAACAACTGAACCAAATAAGGAACGGTATAAACAACCTTTTCAAGTAAATTTAGATAAGTGGTTCTTTAAATGATTTTTCTGCCTATACTCTGGAGAAAAATAAATTCCTGGTAATAAGTAGGACATGCTACTCCTTTTGTTTACAAAGAATACGCATTAATGGGGACACTTGAATAGTTTCTATAACCATATTTTATGTTTGTAGAATGTGCATAGTTATTTTATAAACACCTGTGCACGATCAAAGTATAATTATCATATTCCCCCGTATAATATTTTCTCTAAATAACTCTCTGTGCGCACAATGGTTGTGGTTTTTCTATGTTTTTCAAAATTTGTATAAATTCTTTGAAATATTTTGCTAATGGGTTTTAATCATCTAAAGAAATACATACGTTAAAAGTATTTCTGCAAGTTGCCTACTTTATAAACGTTTCATTAATCGATGGATGTAAAAGAAACACAAGTTAAATGTTCATAACAACAATGTTGATAACAGCAAAAATAAAAACAAATAATACCAAAATCAATAATAACAACAGCAAAATAACAGCAACGATTTCAATGCAATCGTCTATTCCTTTGACCTAACTATAGTAGAATATATAGAAGTGGTAGCAATAGTAACAATAATGAATTATCTTTACCCTAGTTCTGTGTCCAAACCTGCCATTGTGAACTTATTTACGTGGATCCACTGTCAGTGCTCCGATTGCAGGACTAGGCAAATTGGGTTCTAAGTCTTTTTTTCCAGACCAAGCGTGATTTTAAGTATATTTCCAAAAAATTAAACTCAATTTGCAACAGCCAAACAGCAACATGCTATATTCAACAGGTTTAATTTGGAGGACGGCACCCGCACTAAATCGAATCGTGATTTCACTTAAAGGGTGAGTCCCCCTGCATGACAGCCCTTGCTTAAAGATCCTACGTTCACTCGTGCTGATAAAAATTAAAAATTATGATGCTATACACTCTTCTAGCCAGTGTCATGCTCAGCTCTCACTAATGTAACTTGCTCGTTACTCCAGGCTTCGGCGCCTAGTGTATCTTGTTCTCATCTCCGTAATTTATTGCACGTACCAAGTAGGAACTGGATTTTTCCAAAGAGGATGCGTGATAATGACAGTGATATTGCGCCAATTATCAGTCTGGCAGGCACCTGTTCTGCTCTTGTTACCCGTGGGTTATTGTTTGTGTGTATATAAAATTTCATATTTCTCCTAACTAATATAATTTCTCCTAACTAATACTATATTTCTCCATGTGAAGTTGGTTTTATTTCCAGTTAATCTAAAGAAACTAATATATTTTCATGTTATATTTTCAAAGGGCTTCCCAAGGGTCAGTAGATTGATGTAAGTAAGCTTTTTGATAGGATAAATAATGACTTACTTATTTTTAATCTACTTTTTGTGGGTTTCCAAATATTTTGGTTATATGGTTTTCCTCTTATTTGAAAGATCGTGAAAAACATGCTACTTTTGATTGCACGTTATCTGGACAAATAATTCTTTCGTCGCTATGGTAACCACTTTAGCTTCATATTTTTGATTATATTTATGAACGATCTGCTGTTGGGATTCGCTGTAGTCTTTTGACTGCGCTGACTACCTGACTGTAGTCTTTTTTGCATGCTAATGATTTGAAAATCTCTGTTTCATTCAGATCATCTAAAGTAAGAGCCGGAAGCATTAGTGGCTTAGAGTAGAATAAATCCCACGTCTCTTAGCTTAGGTAAAGGTAAGAAAGTTTCATTTTTTAATGTTTGGGTGTAGGAGGATCACATACAGTGTACGTAGGTAGACAATAGCATAAACCGTAAAAAAACCCCTGCAAAGCAACAGATATCCCATATTTTACACATATGCACTTCGATTTACTGCAACGTAAACTGCTATGAAGACGAGAAGATATTAATTTGTCTGATTTGGTTTGACAACTTAATATCTAGAGAAACCTAAAAGTTGGTCTAGAGTTGATAAAACGGAGGATAAAACTTCAAATTTTTCGCATGTGTCATGGAAAGCTAGCTTGTTCCGTAGTAATGGCGGGGTTAATCACACAAACAATTAACCAAATAGAATACATGTTTTATTGTTACTATTAACGAAAGGAAAAACAGATAGACAAAGCTTACCTTCATAACCGGATGTTATGGCCTAAGCCGGTTTGCATCTACTTCACCTATGGCCTCCGCTCGTCTACATTTTTATCTGGAGACCCCTAAACCTATCTTCCTGTTAAAAAAAATTTCGAACAAGTTTCTTTCGTGTTACATTCATGATATTCTCAAAAAAAAAACGTATTTATTTAGAATATTAATATTAAAACTACAATTAAAGAAAACAATTTGTTATTTAAATATTATCTACAACATTTTAATAAAAATACCTTTCAACCTTCAAATGTGATCAGTTAAGAAAAAAGAAAATATATATATGTATATATATATATATATATATATGTATAATCGATAACTTACGGTAAATATATGTTTTTTTTTTTGAATTAGTTAGCGTAAGATGACCCTGAGATGAGAATTTGTTTTACACTTTTTTAATTGAACGTAACCCAATACTCTCAATTTTTGATTTATTTTTGATACTGCGCATTTAAGTTTTATTGCGCACTGTCGAACTTTATTTTTTTTTTTTTTTTTTGTGGAAAGAAATAGATGAGGCCTGCATGTTTCACTTTAGACCCATAACCCAGTAACGTAATTTAAGTTTTTAATTTCAAAGTTTTAAGAATTATTGGTGATGTCGAATTATTTGATGATTTTTATTAGACTTTTTGATTTTTGATTTATAGGTTATGTTTGACTAATTGGTGATGAAATTGCTTTTGTTCAATTGAGTAACATGCTGAGGTTGGTTGTGAACACACCAACGACAGCGTGAAGACTGCTGTCGAACTTTACTGCATCTTTTTTTTTTGCTGCTTTAAACTTGTTGTCGATTTTTTATTTATTTCTCTTTTTTCAAGTACTCACACACGCACATAGTATACTTTCACAACTGCTTAAGAAAAAAATCTATATATCGCCTCTTTTTGTTAACTAAAACACTTGAACTGAACACAATGCTTAGATTATAATTTCGAGTTTTTTCTTTGTCACGCTGTTGTCGCTTCGTTGCATTGGCTAAAGTGATTGGATAAAATGATTTTGTATACTTCTTTCTTTAGCGTTTTAATTTTTGTAATGCAGGACTTTAAAGAATCCGATTGACGAAAACTACCGTTGTTAAAAAGAAAAGAAACTATTTTTATGAATAAAGCTGTCCTAAAACTACCAAAATTTAAGACTGGTTATATAGCAACAATAAGGGAAGGAACGATGCTTACCTAAAGCCCTAGCATAATATGACAAAACAAATTTGCACGAAACAAAATAGAAAAATACATGAAATATTAAAGACTTGTACAAATAAAGTCAAACTAGTGAAAACTAAGTAATTTAAAGAATAAACTGAAAAGTGGACTGTAATATGAGAAAGTAGTGGTAAAAAAAAAATAAATACATGGATGAGAGTAATAATAATAAAAGCACGAATTTTTTTTTCTCGTTCAATAACCATTGCAACAAAAACAAGAACAAAAAAAAATTTCACGCTATCTGTTTTACTTTAATCTTTGTAACAGTTGCAACCCTGGAGGTAATTGTTAATTTCAATGCCGGTTAAATTCGGTAGTAAAGCGCTCTCTCATATTTGTCAAATCAAGATTAAGCAAAAGAGCTGACATTTTGCGTAATTGTTGGTTTTCAGAGCAAGGGTTGGTAGTTGAGATTTGCATTTATATGAGAGAACAGTCGCAAATTAAAAACGAAATTACTTCCAACCAAAATTGTGTACTCACAAACAAAAAATTTTAAATTTGTGAAAGATGAGTAGATTAATGCTTCTTTTTTTTTGCTTTTTATTCCAATTGTCTAATTAATACTCCTAATTCGCCAAAGGTTGGAATCAAATGTGTGTCATCAATATTTCCATACATCATCATATACTATCGCTATTATTGATACCGCGCAACAGAGCAACAGAGCAACAGACAATAAAAACTCATAAGCATCCTGGAAAGATTGATCTTATTGCCAACTGGTCTAATTCATTTTACCAAGTAACACGAAAAGAAAAGTGGGGAAAATATTTTTATTAAATAATCAAATAATGTTAACGTATATATATACATCAGGCGGTCATATTATGTCATTTGGAACGTCGAAATTATCGGTAACAGAACCTTGTAAGATATAGAAGGGCTCTGCGGGACGTTTCAAATACTCCCATCCTACCCGAAATTGCGTAATTAAATTATTTTGTTACTGACTTTTATTAGCGTAATAAAAACTAAATTTGATTTGCGATTCATTTTAAAAAATTATATATTTTTTACAGATAAATTCATATGTTAATGCATTACTATGTTATATAAAATTAAAACTTTCAAAATTCTAGTTCAGAATTCAAAGGAAACTAGGAAACTAAAAATGAAAAAAAAATCCGCCTGAGTGGCCGAGTAGGCAAGGGTCTCGACTAGCAATTAATTGGTCGTGGTTTCAAATCTCAAGCGCGGTAGAGTTTTTAATAATAATACTAATAATAATAATAATAATACTAATAAAAATAAAGCCGAAAGCCGAAAGCCTTAGATGCTAGTGCTTTAAGACTTTAGTCTTAGAATTTATTCTCTGGCTAAATTTATATAATAATAATAATAATAATAATAAGAATGAAAAAATAGAATTATTTGCGTTTTGCATAAATTTTTTTTTTTGATTGTATCATTGTAAACAAACAAACGTTAAATTCGCCTCTTATTTTCTCATTATTTTTCCGAAATTAACGTTAAATTCGCCTCTTATTTTCTCATTATTTTTTCGAAATTAATTTCGAATGACGAAAGCCATACATAAATGTCACTCAAATGATTCTCAAGCCATGCTTTCTAAATGAGAGCTAGTTAACTAAAAGATATAAATTAGTACCTTGGCTTGTTGTACTTTACGCTTATGAGCACACCTTTTAAAGGCTTGCGTTTAAAGTTTATTCTTAAATTACTTGCCAACTATTGATTGAAGTATATTAGTGAACCTTGGCTAGAATTGCTTTACCGTGTTTACATTTTTTTTTAATTTTTTGCTCTGCTGTTAATATCTTCCTAGCTTAATTTGTTGTTCCCTTCCAAACATCCCTATTTTTAGGTGCGTATGGAATGATTGCGCTATGCGTTGTGCATAGCGTACGAAATGCCAAAATGAAATTGTTTATGGGTTTTTATATGCAAATAAACATAACTTGCGTTGCGGTGCGCATGAACGCAAATTTGTTGCCGTCTTTTACAATTTGGTCGAGCGTGGTTTTTGTCAATCAAAAAAGTGATGAATTTCAAATGAAAAAATCGAATGGTTAATATTTAAGCTTTTGCAGAGGTTATTTGCATTTACAAATGTTTCATTGCAACAACAAGAAACAATCAAGAAGAAAAATAAAAATTAAATTAAATTGAGAAAATTAAATTATATTATTTAAAACAAAATAAGGTAAATTTTAGTAAATGATCCCAGTGGCTATGAATGTGAGAAAAAATTGTCCAAAATTTATAATAAATCAATAAACAACAGTGAAAAATATAGTATTTATAATATTGCAATTACAATTTGTTAAAAATACTGAAAAAAAAACAGTACGAACGAAATAAAATTGAGTTTTGTAATCACATGATGGACATTTTTTTGAACATTTGCGTAAAATTAAAGCAATTTGCTTGATCACAGTATCCTAAATTTTTGTGCACGTATCATGACCTGCTGCACCGTGTGTATACTAAACTGTAAGTAGCTATGTTATACTAATAAAAGAAAATATTTATAAGCTTACCAAATTAAACCAAAACAGAAACAAATATAGTAAGGTGACAACTAATCAATTACATCGTTTGTGAAAATATTGGTAATATTGTGTATGTTGCATGTGAGATCTGTGTTCGATATCATGTTTATTCACTTCAAACCTCAATAAACAGGAGGCAACAACAACCAACGATTTTTTATGTGCAAAAAATTCAAAACGGTATCATTTATAGGTTAAAATAAGTTGTAATACATATCTACATTTTTCTTTCTTTGTTGCTCGCAACGCTGGCATCCCATCGTTAATATGTAATTATCTAAAATTTTTTTGGTATATTATTAATAAATGAATATTTTCAATTTTTGTGTCACGTCCTAACTATGTGTTAATATCTAGAGGAAAGTAGAAGTAAGGGTCAGCGGATGTATCATCGAAGTCTCGTACATAATATTACTAGCCACAGCAGCCCGTAGGGTGTGCAGGGTGTGAAAAAGCCCAGGGCATAACATCAGCCTGTCTAGTACGAAAGTTTCGATAGCCCGTCTGTCTCCATAAGCCTAAGGGTAACTCTTGAGTGTAACCATCTGTGGAGTGTTCCTTCGATAAGAAATGAAACCCTCCCTATTATCGAACTAGCTAGCTTTGCAGTTATGCGCGTTTATCCATTGTGATTATTTGACCTTTGTGAGGTTATTATAATATTTCGTTGTACAAAAATGGCGATATTTATATATATACAACTCGTTACACTAAAGTTGTCGCCCAATTAACGAAGGGGTGTACATACTTTTTTTAAGTGGTGTTACGAAGAATGAAACAACTTTTAAATTTAGCTACATTGTTACACCATTTATACGAAGATTTTGTTAACATCTCCTTCTTCAAATTTAGAAGAACGTAAAATACTTAAGGATTTATGCGGCCGTTTACTTTAAATTGCTCGATTGCTCGATAATTTTGCACTTGTTCATTACAGTTGATTTAAACAAACGCTAACCATATTATTTTCCTCTGGAAATACATGGAAGCTACATGTTCAACTGATTTCGCGCTGCGCTCAACATATAATGCAATTATTGTGCTACCGCTTTAGAGTCTTTTAATAGTGCTAATTTTGTGTGCTATTGAAGTGGCCATTGTGAATACTAGAATTATTTTTTATACCCACCACCAGTTGTATACTCATTTTGCCATAATAAATGGAAATCTCAAACGAAGCTTCAGAGACCCTATGCCGCATAAATATTCTCGACCAGCATGAAATACTGAATTTATTAAGCGATGTATGTGTGTGGTGTTGATAACGTCCTAGTCGCGAAAATTGAGGTATAAACTTCAAAGTTGGTAGAAACATTGGAAGTTTTTGTACGCAGGTTGGTGTTGAAAATGAACCAAATTGGTTAGAAAACAGGCTGTTTTTAACAAAAATTTGTGGTTTTTTACCTATTACTCACTGAAATAGGCTGAAATATTCCGCATTTACTTTACAAAAAACCCTACCATCCATATGCAAAAATGGAAAGAATCGGCCATGCCCACAGACAATTACAAGTGATTACATGTTTTTTGCATTTTTTGGAGGTTTTATGCTTATTTATCATAACGTAAAAATGGCAAAATGTTTAAAACCATTTTGTACATTCCTCAATTGAAGATATATTATTTGCATAAAAATGCGTTAATTTTAAAATAAATATGGTGGACGCTACGCTATGGTGCATTAATTTTTTTTAATAATAGCAGCGATAGGGGTCTCAAATAAAAAGACTTGTAGTGTAAAAGGCGACAAGGTAAGTGTGTTAATTCTGAACTTATTATGATGGGCGTCGCGAAGTAGTGAAGTAATTTTACAATGTCGTTGATAGAGGAATCATATGAAAGGATTTGGAGAGTAGAATGCGGCAAGCTATATATATTAATTCTAAATTATTTATGGTGGACGTCATTACTTTCTCCTAACAATACCTTTTAGCGAAGTAAAAGGTAAAAAACAAATTTTACCCGATTCCCTTTTTTATGACAATAAATGAAACACAAGGCGCCAAAGATTTTAATGGTGGTGAGTATGCGAATTTCGGCCCCAGCCGAATATAAATTTCTTACTTGTTTTCTCTAATAAGAGTTCATTTGGTTTGGATTTCCCTCTCATCTGGAAAATTTATTTACACGACGTCGTGCCAAAACATGTCCAGAATTTGATCGGTTCATTATTTGCGAGTTTTTTGAACGATACTACCACGCACGACGTTACTATCAGGGATGCGGATATAGTTTTGAATACAGCGAAAGGTTTACGCTGATTTTTTCAAGATTATAGGAAGCCTGAAAAAAACTTTTATGGAGAGAATGTTGGATGAGTGTCATTAGTTAGAGAAGTGCTAACGCTTGCGACTAGGGAAGTCCGTCAGACGGATAGGGGAGGGAATAGGGATAGGGTAGAGAAGTCCACACGATATGATCAAGGTCCGAAATACGTAAGGTAGCGGAACATCGATAGTCATATCCCTTTTCTATAATTCTATTTTCTGCTATTGCCATGTAAAGAAGTCAAAATAGCAATGGTAAGAGAGACAGCGCTATAGAAAGAGAAACAGAGTCAAAAGTCTGTCTTCGTATACTAAGGGTTAATTTTTGTCGTGCAAACATAAATCAATTTAATGTATTGTCACAAAGTCCCTAAAAGTGCGAGAATCAAGACATTGTATATTTCGTTATTTGCAGTGAACTGCGAGTACATATTCACAAAAGGTAAGCGACATGTGGAACAATATATTCATACATATGTGTGTGTTGAAAATAAAAAAAGATGCATACGTGTTGACGATTAAAGCAGAATACATATATATTACCAATTAAAGAAGTAAAAATTTCGTCGACAAAAAAAAAACAAGATATATATATATATACACACAACAATTAAGACGCTATATATATGTTAACAAATGAAATAACGTACATATAACAATTGTAACATTATATTCGCATATATGCAACAATTAAAGGAAAAATAAAACGTGTGAGTAACAAATAGTATTATTCCTATATACTACAATAAAAGGAAAAATAAAAAGAAAAACATATGTATAAAATCAAAAAAAAATATATGCGTACATTTAATGAAAGAATTAACATGTATACATTCACATATAAATAGGTTCACAATAAACAGGAGCAAAAAGAAAAAATTGAGAACGAGAATAAAGCAGCCATCTACAATCCTGCATAAACATGTAAGTGTATCATTCACTAAATGAGTGAGACTTAACGAACGGATAAGCTAAGTTAATAACAGACGAACCGGCAGTACCGAACAGTAACGGACGCCAAACAAAAGCCACAAGTGCATATGACAAAAGAGGGACAGACATGTTTGTCCGTGAAGTTGTGCTATCTCGCGCAAGGAGCTGCCGAAGTTGATATACGATACCATTTTAGAATAATCAGATTCCAAGAGAAAAGAAAAAACGGCATCCATTTCCATTTATTATGCGATCTGTAACCGAATGTACAGAATGTTATCCACCTTGTGCAGATTGCAAAAGGGATGGATCAATTCTCTTCTTTACGTCAAGAACCTGTGAGCGGAGATCGATTACAAAACGCTAACTTCGTTCTGAATTACGAATGTCTTTTCCTAGACCAAATCTCCGTAAGACAAGACTTATTATATAATACAGCACTTCACGGACCAGACCAGCAGGATGGCTCAGCATAAGGAAGAGGGTAAAAGTGTCTTTCTGGTCGTAGAATAGTTAAGTAGACTTATTATAGGATATATTGCGTACCATCCACGTGGTAAAATGAACAGTATAACTTACCTTCTGCCTGGCTGTCGCTGAATAACTAAAAACTGATTTATGGTTGCGTATGGTGTGTTATGGTTACTGTTGACTCACAACACTTGCCGCGCTGATCTAAAGTTAAATTAACACAGTGATACATGTATCAAGCGACAATTGCTAGAGAATTACTTAATGACGAGTTGAACATTGTATTTAGCGTGTATGCCAGAATTATGCTAAAAAAGTAAGAGAGTAAGAGCTTAGTGTTTGCTTATGTTATGCTGAAAGAGTATTATATTAGAGTGAGGATATGAGAGAAGTTTTTACTCTAGTGTTGAACAATTTTCCTTATATTTTTATATTACTGTTGTCAAGTGAATTTACTTCGGAAATTTCTGTGACATAAGCAAACGAAACCGCCTCTTGCATACATAAACTGTTTAGTGTGTATTTCTATATGTATTTGGCTTTTTTCTATACATATGATTAGTTTACAATTTGAATGTTGGCAAACCGTACTTTGCATATTGCTTGGTAGCAATATGCAGTTTTATTTCAATATAACCTTGTTGCTTCTGTTTAGAGGTTTTGCGTGGCAAAAAAGAATTACATTAAATTGGTGAGATAATAATATTTAAAAATAATATATAGTTTATAATTTTTAGTTACATTTAAAAAAACAAAAATAATTTTTTCTTTTTGCTTGTTCTAATTATTACATTGATAGCGGAAAAGATGCTATGAAATAAATTATACATACAGGGAAGGACTAAAAATACATACGTAAGAGAAGGACTAAAAATGCTTCCACCAAAAAATTTATCCACAATCAGTAAAGATTGGCGACCATGTGTTTGAAAGTAAACGATCTCGGACCAGGCATTATTTGACTGTACTTTTAGCTTCGGATATAGAAATGAAATAATAAATGTTATGGAAGTTATCACAAAGATGCCGAAAGAGAGTTAAATAGTTCCTAACTGAGCCTACACCGGTTGACTTTAATTAAATTAAATTGCCGATTTACGAGTGGGATACGTTAATGTCAATTTTATAATAAGGAAGGAGTATGTATTTTCCTCTTCAGCACGTTACACATTAAGGTTATACGTAAAGTAAAAAATCTGCGTTTTCTCTAGAGAGACTAAATCAATTGGTTTGGGTTTATGTTCATAAGGCGGAAAGAAGCGCATGGGATCCCAGCCCAGATTACGTTGCGCAAATAGTAAGAACCGGTTTTGGAATGACTAAGTTCAGTCAATATAGCATTGATAACTTGGATATTGAAACACAGTTAGAAGCGGGCCTGACCAGATTTATGAAATATTTTCATTACATAAACGCCATCGAATCGCTGCGATCGATGAAGCCTTGGACATTTTTTGCCTTGTGAACTATAAGTTCCATGTGTAAATGTTTGTGTGTAAATTGCAGCAAAGAGTGTTAATAAAAATTTTGGAACACTGAATACTCGTCCGGAGATCATTATAATATAAATTTAATAAAATTGGGCCTAAATGGCTTCCTTGAGGGATCCCCGAGGCGACCAAGATGTCATTTGAGAGGTAGGATTTAAAGAGCACCTTTTGTGTTCTATTTTCCAAATAAGATTTTATCCCCTTAACAAAATATGGCGAAAATTCGGAAAGATCAGGTTTCGGCAGTAATAATTTTTGACCTATTTTATCAAACGCCTTATCAAAACTCGCATAAATAACGTCATTCTGCAAACAACGCATAACTCCAGCAGCTTGGTTGTAGTCGATCGACCTGTAATAAAATTGTGCTGGGTTACCCTAGAGCCCTCTATCATATCTACAAACTTGCGATAGTCATTACATAATAACTCTGCATCTTGGCTGTAGTCAAGTCTTTGAAAAAGCAATTACCTAGAAATCACGCACAAAGCTATTTGCATAAATGTGGAGTTTAGTATTCAACCTTCTAATGTTCTGAAAGAGGATTGAAATTTTTAGTTTTTGGGAGATACTTTATGAAACTGAACTTAATAATAATATTGATATGTGTGTACACTACAGTACACAACATGGGAATAAATTACCTCAACTGAACTCCAGATAGCCAAACCGATGTTCAGTAATAATTCAAAGCACTTCGGCGGCACCATTATTGTGAAGGGTGAGATGGGCTTATGTTGCCGAAACTGAAATTTAGCGATCCCGATACTGGATGCTTTGAATTCTATACATTTGGAAGCTACATTTCTCCTAGTCTTAGTATTAGAAATATCAAAATTCCCTTTCGAGGCTCTATCACAATTAACGTAGGCCTCGCTGTTAAAGGAGGATCCGACCGTCCATCTGAAGCGGTGTAGCTATTCCTATAATATTTGACGATGCAGAGCCAATCGGAATTTCACTGTCCAATAGAGACGCAACACTTCTTTCGCCTGAGTAAAAATAGCATCAAGTGTACGAAGCAGCCTGGTTGAGAAGTGCTCTGAAAGCGCTCCATTGGAGTACGAGTGAGTATCCCCGAGTTAAAGCAAATGAAGCGGAAGCATTAGTAGGAAGTAACGGAGACAACTTACAAACAGAAATATCAATAGAGCCTCACAGATTTGGTAACGAGAGAATTAATTACAGTGCGTGAAGAGGGTAAATCCAGAAAATACAGACAAAGTGCGTTTGCGTTTCGGCGTATGTATATAAATGAAGACGAATACTGAGACATTTACCGTAAAAGCAATATATGCATGCTAATGTATATAACTACGACATGAATACCTATAAAACGTAAATATATTTTATATTTTTTTATTGTTATAGGTAACTGAAGTAATATATATATGTAACAGATGTACTCATATTCACAAACTAATATGTGGATATGTCAGAATGGCTGTTGATATTCATACCGTATGTGTAACAAAATAATTATTTATGAGTACCATAAGATTACTTGTGCATGCTGAAAACAATCGGGAATACGATCACCGGCAGCGTTCACTTTATCAGTGCGGTTTATATATCGTAGTGTGATCGTATATCGTGATAATATGCACGCACTTTGAAATGTGACGCAATTATGCAAAGTCAGCATAATTCATTTGCAAAAGGAAAAAGAAGAATTATGTCACACATCAACTAGCTAAGAATTACATTTCGTAATGCAATACGACGCTTGGCACCCTAATTAAATGAATCCATCACAATTTTTTGCTTACGCTAGCAATAAGATATTTTGTAAATTTTAAGTATAAATAGCAATGCCAAAATTAAATAAAGTCAGTTGTTATGAATTAATAATTCGACAAAGCGTTTCATTCGCTACATTAAAAAAGGCGTTCTATCCGCCTAAATCATTTAGTTGGGGACAACTTCTAGCCGATCTCGGTATTGACACCAAAAGAAGTTGACCGTCTTGGCGGAAACAGCCGAGCAGCTTAAAAACTCATTTTGGACCAATGCCAAACACAGTCATGAGGAAAGACTCATAGGGAATCTACTATAACTTCTCCACACATACACAGAACCAAATTAACTTTCATTACAATATACAACAA
The DNA here is from genome assembly GCA_000688735.1 of Glossina austeni. Lineage (NCBI taxonomy): Eukaryota > Metazoa > Arthropoda > Insecta > Diptera > Glossinidae > Glossina > Glossina austeni. The sequence goes on along the minus strand of KK503006.1, from coordinate 79,449 downwards.
AAAGCGAAAGGAAAGGAGGGATTAGTAAGAAATTCCTTTCAAGACTACTAGGTCGACCAGCCTTTCTTCTCTCAGCTATGCTGAGTCGGTACAGGGATCTCTACCCATTGTCCACATTCAATCTCAATCGCAAGAATGTATATAAAAAAAATGCTTGTCACCTGTGGTTACTTCGATACATCTACAAAAGATCAATTTATAGAAGCCTCTAGACTTACTTCGTCTATTTTTTTCCCAATTGAAAATCCTCTAATCTCGATTCCTAAAGTTCCTCTTAAGACTGGTGCTTCCTTGACGGCAGTGCCGATTTAGAAAACAATATTTGTGCCAAGACTGGTGCCGAAAACCTAATATGATAATATAATACAAAAATTACCCTGCTACAGCAGTGTCATCTCTTAATCCAAGTCATGTTAGTATTTTCAAATGATATTTATGTCAATCCAAAGCTCTCTCCTCCATTAACATTTTAGTTCCGGGCGAAAACAAAAAACTTATGGTAAACAGATCGTTGTGGCCAGAAGGGTCTTAATGAATGATTTTACTTTGCGATAAAAATCATGAAATACTAATTTTATAGCTGTTCCCTCTAGAAAACGTTGAATTTTTTTTCAGGAACTACGGCTATCCATATTTACCACTATGTTAAAATTTTAAACTCTAAACTAACTTCTACTTATCTAAATTTAGGGTGCAAAAAGTTTTACTATTTGGCTTTTAGAGAAACCCGAGTAAGACATGACGGTTTTCCCGACACTCATTATTTTTTCAGAAAAGGGCGAGAAGAGTTGGAGGTGTTGTTCTAATTACCATTGTATCGTGTGTTGTTGTAATTACCATTGTATCGTATTGTTCAAGCTATTTTTCACTAATATTTTTACCATTAAAAAACTAATAAGAGAATGAAATGCGAACGCGACCGTTACTCAGTTTTCGGTTTTACTTTGCAAGCGAAACGGACGATAACATTTGCTAGTTACACGACCGGAAGTTGTGGCGAGTGACAAACGAATGATAGATGTTAAAGTAGACTACAGCGTCTATGTGAATGTATCTAAGAGAGGAAGAGAATACTTATAACTAACTTAAACTAACTTTAAACTAATTGTTAATTTTCAATGAATACGTTGTGTTTACCTTGGCTTTCAAGCAGAATTATTATCGATAGGCAGAATGACTAATTTCGCTACTGCACGCTTCTTATTGCCAGTTAGAGCCAGCCATTGTAGAGCTACACTAAAATAATTTCAATTATTTCACCCATATGCCACTTACGAAGAGCAGAAGGTCTCCATCCTTTACCAAAACTAAATTGCCAACAAAAATCCATTCAAGCACCGTGAAAGGTTCTGGTAGGTTGTTAACGATCACTTGGCAAGTAATCCATTATATGTAAGAAGTGTTTTAATTTTAGACGCAGCCATCGAATGCGTTTTGAGATTATATTACTAATCGCTTTTCGGGAACTGAATGGCTAAAACTGCTGCTGAATTGTAGCAAAAAAGTACTGCGGCCTGCATGCAAAAGCCTCAGACAGTGTATAACTAGCATCTCAGTTATCGGGTGCAATTTTTGTAATATGATGAAGTCTCTAGTGTCAAGTCCCACACCAATATAAATCAGGTGTGTTGAATCAATAAATGCTCCAACTAAATGAAGTTTGCTTGACGCGATGTTTTCGTTTGTCTTTAACGGTTTATATATCGCTGCAAAATGTATCTACTGTATATTGCGGACCAACAGATTCGTAACCATTTTCAGATCGAACGGCGAAGGAACACTAGTTTTGACCTTCAAATTTAATGTAAATTTTAAAATTACGAACTTATAAATGAATTATTACTTGTAGTTCTTAGACGAATTGTGTAGCGGAGTGGCCAATAAAACTGTACTCGTTTTGGTCGGCAGATCAATTAGAAAGCTTACATCCTTTTAGAAGAATTGATCTTTAGAAAATCTGGGGCATTTTTCCAAATATACGAATGGAGACATTATAAGCATCTGTATATAATACCCATAAGTTCTAAATTGGTTGGAATGTAATGCCAGGTCTTTTGGTAACCAACTGGAATCGTCTTACCATGTTAGCCACGAAAGTGTTGAAGTTAGATGATTGCTCATGCAACCATGATAGAACGGCCATGGTATACCAGCAATAATGAAATGTTTATTGAGTAATTATCTGTAAGCCTGCTGATAACTCGAGTCAATCGGTCGGGCCAATTAGACCGAGGGGATCGGTAGACAATACGGTGCGGTTTATTGGTATATTCATCGTAGGAGAAAACGAAAAAAATGAAATGATCGGTTTTAGGATCCCAAGTAAGTCCCATCAATTCTATCAGTTCCATCATGTAATTTGAGGGACTACTGACAATCTGATTATGAATCATCATGTAAAACTGATTGATCGTTTCAGGAAAATTTTCAAATTATGAAACCGCCTTCCTGTAACAAAGGTTTACATTGCTGCCTTATATGAATTGCTTGATCAATGGAACAACCACCAGAAATTAAGTCATCAACGTAAAAATCCCCTCTTATAATCTCTGCCACTGACTTAGTTGCCTATGTGAGGGTTTGCGGGTTTTCATGTCGTCATGTGTGTTGTTTTTCCAAGGACTACATGGTAGCTAACCGTCTAGATGACAAATCTTTACATATCGGTACATCTTGCGTATATCACCACTCAAAGTTACTTTGAAGGAATAAAAACGCAAAGTGTATTAAATACCTTTGATTGGACTGTACAACCGGAATGAAGTATGTCATTTAATGAAAACCCGATGAAGCTTTTACTGAACCTCCGAAAACGACTTTTAATTTTGTTGTTGTGCAATCTTGCGGTGATGTTGCAAGTAATAGAGGTGTTTTAGTGTTGATATGACTAGCCACATGTGAGTTAGTTTTTCGTAATCGCTTATACGGGCGATGTGTTACGTTGGATTCTTGTTTAGTTCCCTCTCCAAACCTTTACAACGCGTAGGTGCGCGCTCATAAGAAGTTCCAAGCACGTCACTTTCTCTTACCTTTGAAGACGTACAAAATGATATCTGCGTTGGTCACAGGACGAAATTCATTAAAGGCTCGATGCGTCTTGCTAATGATAGTTAATTTAAAATAGGAAATAACCACCAAAGACCACCTATCCGATTACAAGTTTTTACACAGAAGATAGACTTTCGGCCAAGCGGAACACAGGTGCAATGGAAGAATAGATCAGCACCGATTAGAACGTCTATACAATCTGGTTTGTAAAATAAGCGGATTGCTTAAGAATTGCACTTATTTTGGTATGTTCCACCTGTTTTTTGCACCAATCAACTCTACCAATCTCTGTCTCCTGTGCCAAAAATGGTAACGGATGATTTCCTTGTTCTTAGTTAAAGTCGATTTGATAAACAACTTGTGATGAAATTACACTGAAATGCCAAATCGAAAATATCTAGTTTATGTTACTAGCGCTGGTTTAGCCAACAACACATTGGAGGCTAACAAAGATTTTTGAAGTTGAGGTGGACTGGTAACTGACAATGACGAAATAAATGTAAATTGCGAAGTTGGAGACATGACAGATGTAACGTCTGCGTATATTTGAAATGAAGGGATTCCGTCGGTCTGCTCTGACCACTACTCTACCACAATAGAGGGAGTAAGACCCTAATAACGGCCTACCGGTATGCAAAGCCTGGATTCATAGCTATCTCTCTTGCTAAATGCCGTTATTATAAAAGGAAGAACTATGAAAACAGCAAAAGTCCAAAGTTCCTCTGCGTGATTTGAGCAGATGTTTTTTCTTTTAATGCTTTGGGCAAAAGTTTGATGTTGGTTTTGGTGCGGTGAGAAATGCGATTTTGAGCTTGTTTGCCTAAAGCAAATTACTAACGCAATGGACAGGCTGCACAAAAATTTTTGTCGCTATAAGACCATAATGTAAAAACAAACTAAAATCAGGTGCACAAACATTTGTGCAAGGTTGATAAATAAAAAGTCAAATAAGCAAATATGTACAAATAAAATTATGCTAATAATGGATGTTTTGTAAAACTTGATTGTATTTTACGAAAAAGAAAAATTTTCTTTCAAAGAAAGGCTCTAGAGTCAGTGCTGTGATGTCCGAAAGCTTAGTTTGAGTTTTTGATTAAAAATTAAAAAAAAAATTGAAGTAAACTTTGATTTAATTTATTATAAAAAGATAGAAAAACGTTAGTTGCAAGGAAGACGGCTTGAAAAGAGGAAAAAGAGGGTAAATAATTAAATAAAATTTTACACTAAAATGGTACACTTTTTATATATCCTTTAAATTATAAAACCTCAATAGCCTTAACAAAAAAGTTAGTCAGGTTTTCTTATCGCGAGAGCCTGTGCAAAATAATGTACATAAATACATGTGATACTGCGAAGAAAAAAAAAACTATTAAATATATATAGATTTGCACATATAACGGATTAACAAAGATATACTTAATGTTTTTAATATTAATATATATATATAAAAAAAGGGGACATTAATGTATGAAATACTAATGCTCGCAAAGACTCTTTAGTTAGTCAATTCAGCAGAAAGAAGCACTTTAATAAAAATTTTAAATAACTTTTTCTTAGTCAGATTGAAAGAAAAAAAAAAACAAATGAATTGTTGAGGAAGAGAACAGCAGAAAGAACGAGAGCAGTGAAAAGTTAACCCTAAAAATAATATTTTTGAATAAACAAAAAAAACATACAGATTATACATTCTCTGCAGGCAGCCAGAGAAGCATTCATCATCATCTCACTACATCACCAGCAAGAAATCAGGTTGTATTTTTTCATTATATTTTATTTTGATTTCCTTTATTTTATTCGTACGTAAATAAAATACATTACGAAAAAAAAGCAAAAAAAAAAGGAAGACAATGCGTGGCTAAGCGGTCTACCTACTGCTGAAGCGGAGCATGGGTGTGTGTGCGTGCGAGTGAGAGTAAGAGGAGGAGAACTGACGAACTAGGAATGGACCAACGAACAGTGAACCGTACCGACAACGAACCTCGCAGACGGACTTAATCGTGTGCCCAGACGCATCGTGTGATTTCCTCATGAATTTTTCGTTACATATTTCTTTTTGCCTTATTTTATTTTAATATTTTTTGTCATATGGCACGGCAAGTCATAAATTTCTTAACGCTCTACCGCGAAGGAGCTATGCCGTTGACACAGTCTGTTCTGTAAAAGTAGGCAAAACTGATGTGGACCCAACCACAGCATTATTGCAGTGCAATAATAAATGGTGCTTCGCTCGGCATTTGGCGCATGACCGGATTTACAATTTTTGTTGTGTGCCCTATCTTTAACCACACAAGGCACAGTATCAATTTTCTGGTTTTCTTATGACCTTGTGCTGAATCACAAGTAAATCAGAAAATTTCGATATCTGCAGCTTTGACGGACAGCCAGGGTTTATCCATCTAACCAATCATATCTTACCACACCCATGGTCTCCGTTCGAGCATTTTGATTAGGGTTCCCGAACTTAGGTAATTATTGCGAATGTTGAAAATGATAATGAAATAAAGATACAAATATATACGTATAAACTTACCATGACTTTCGCTAAATTATTAGTATAATTTAGTAAATTAAGTATAATACAATAAACGCAGGTAATGCTGTACAGCCCACCCCGTCGATAATTGGGATGATATAGCCCTTTTCTTTCGACGAATGGAGTTTGAGAGTTAAACTAATGATGTAGGCGAAATAGTTTGATAGAAAATTGTGAGCGCCATTTTCAAACGTAAACTCAGAGACAAATTTTAGTCGATTGATTAAGAAACTTAAAAAAAAAAATACAATGGTCATAATGATACAAACGCTTCCTTATCAAAGTAACTCAACAAATATTTACCTTGCATTATTCTACATCCATATATTAATTGATGTAGTTATTTTTTCAAGTCACTTGCATACAAAATAACGTCTGCTATTGTTTTTGGGGTAGTATGCACAACTTGCATTTGTGATTTGTGTGTCATAATATTAGTTCGCACGACTTCTATTTAGCATTTTATCTTATTCTTTTATCTCAAGTGTAGGTAATAACGGCTTCGCATTAGCCGACCTTTTGTTGTATATTATTAGGGGGACCCATAACTAATCAATTATTTTGCGTTCGTAAACCAAATTCATTTTTTGAAATGACATTTTTATTTTTTAATCGTTTATGTAATCACCGTCGTTTGCGATGACTTGTTGCCATCGTTCCTGCAAAAGTTCAACCCCCTCTTGAAAAAGTGGGGTGGGCGTGACTTAAAATATAACTCAAGGTGTGTTTGGACATCGGATAAGAAATTAAAATTTTTATTTCGTAACGAATGCTCCAGTGACCTGAACAGATGGCGGTCCGACGGTGCTAGGTCTGGAGAGTATGTAGGTTGCGGTAGACGTTCCCAGCCTAACTGCTTAATTTTCTCTTGAGTAATCTTCGCTGCATGAAGACGGGCATTATCTTGTTGGAGTATTACACCTTTTCTGTTCACTAAAGCTGGTCTTTTTTCTATGACTGTAACCGTTGTAATTGTTGACAGTATAGGTCAGCAGTAACTATCTCCCCAGATTTCAATAATTCGTAATGCACTATACCGGAACAATCCCACCAAATACACAATAACACTATCCTCAGGAATAGGGTTGGTTTAGGGATTGGAAGAGGTCTCCCGTTTGCAGACAACCATTGTTTCGATCGTTTTATGTTATCATAAAGGATCCATTTTTCATCTCCAGTTACGATCCTAGACAAAAATTGATCTCTGCTTAGTCTGGTGAGCATAGAATTACAAATTGTTTGTCGAAGATCTTTATTGGCCTCAGAGAACAGGTGTGGAATCCATTTACCTTGTGTATGTACCTTGCCAATTTCTTTTATGCCTTTGTACGGTGGACCAGGTAGACCCAAGGCTTCTTGATAGTTCCTGTATAGATAACCTTGGATCGGACTCCATTAGAGATTTTAAGGCGTCGTTATCGAATTGACCTGGGCGTCCAGTTCGATGCTTATCTAACAGGTCATAATCACTTGCAGCGAATCTTCTGAACCAACGTTGACACTTGTTGACCTTCAACACATCTTCATGTATGTCCCAAATTTTGCTTGCTATTTCCGTGGCACTTAAATCGGCGTTAAAATGGAAAAGTACACAATTACGAATATGGCTCTCAGAAGGTACAAAGTCCGCCATTTTATTACAGGACTACAAAAAAAATGTATATTGTTGGGAATAAATTACTAACAAACTTGTTAAAGAATAATACCAAAAAAAAGTATGCTTACACTTGTCTGGTTGCCGCCGGACTAATGAGAAATGGTATCTTGCGAATATAATTGGAAGGCGCTTAAAGGCTTGATTAATCATGTACATTGACCCAGTATCTATAAAATGATGCAATAGTTGAAACAATTGTATCAATTTTTTTTTTTTGTTTTGTTTTTATGCAGGCAGCTCGTCCAGCTTTTTTTCATGTTTTTCTTTTCGTTACATTGCTTCTCGTATACGTTATGCGAAAATATAATCCAATGTTGACAAATATAAGCTTTGTACCTATTAACCCGAAATAGATATATGAGTAGTTATTTTTTCTTTTCGACCATTTTCCTTCCGTCCTTTGTTGCGAAATAGTTTACGCTCACTTACTTGCATAGCTTTGAATTTGTAAGAAATATGGTTTTTCTCTTAAGCAATATTTTCTTTGTGTTTTTTTTTATTTCCTAATATCAGATACACAATTTTCTTTTACAAATTTAAGTAGACTTTTGATAAAATTTTTACTCCAAGTAATAAATTTCACAATTAAACTGTGGCTATATCAATGGTCTCTTCAAAGTACCTGTAATGATACTGTCTACTGTCTATAATTTCTCTCTGCCTATAGCAAACTACTAACTGCATTAATTTTTAGGGTAACTCGAAAGTGCCACTTTAGGGGGAATGGAGGCGTATGGAACTTATATACGTGCCTCTGCTGAATACCACGTGCTTACCCTTTAATCTAATCTACCGGCATCCTTTGTGCTTCTGGATGCTTGTATACCCGCTGTGCCTATGGTCTCTTTCAACCCGTGATATCTACAGGAGCCCCCGAAGTTGGGTCCGAAGATTCCTAAGCTAAGCTATCCTTCCTCTCATGCGACTAACCACTTTACTTAGTGTTAATATATCTTCTTTTTTTTCCTTTTTAATTAAAAACAAAGTACTGAGTAAGATATAATAAGAGTTAGTAAATCTTATATATATATATACATTTCTTTATATGTATAAATAAAACAAATATGAAATGGAAAATACCAATTTAAAAGTAATAAATACAGTATTAACTTTGAATAGGATTACTTTAAGTGTTCATTGTACTTAATTAATTTTCATTTTTTTTTTCTTCTTATAAGTTCCTAAATAAAGCTAAATACCGAAGTGTAAAAATCAAACCTGTAGATACGGTTGACATTCTTAGAGGAATAAGTACTTATCGCTTTCGTACTTCTTCACTTAAAAACGACGTTTTCTTACAGTAATAGTTGGCATTTGGTTTTAACAGAAACGTACCACCTTTCACTACATATGAGTTGCTTGAGTAATGATTCTTTTATTATTTTTTTTTTGCTCTAATTAAGTTTTTTCATTAAGACACGGTTATATAAAAATTAAAGCCTCCTGATTGAGCAGACAAAAATTAAACATCGTCCCATAGCATTTGCTATTTAACAAATGCGTAGTCATATATAAGCACACTTTCACATATTTTATAAAACATGCCAAGACCATATTAAAATATCAAATTTCATCTAAAATTTAATTATTAAAATAAATTTTTTTTTCTTTTCTTGTTACCACAACTTTTTATTCTCTGCCACAAAATCTAATAATCCCTCGCTTTATCAATCGGCCTCCTTCTTCTTCCCGCACCAACAATCGTGACCAACCAAAAACCGACAAAATTGGCCTGCCATTAAATTCTTTCTTCTGGAACAATTTAATAAACCGGTCAATGCATGGTTGCATTCTTTTTAACAAAAAAGAAGTAAAACAAGATTGCTTAGCTAAAACCTCATGTTACATTTTCCGGTTCTAGAAGCCATGACTTCACTTTGTACTTTGTTTTATTGAGCTAGTCAATTATTGTTTCTTGGTTATCAACACGCTTCCAAATTGCGTAAAGGTGCAAATAAATAAGTGACTTAAGGCTTTATTTACTTAGTGATTTTGCGGTGTTGGTTGTTATGACAGGTTTGGTAATGAACGTAATATTTGTGTTACATATTTCTTTTCTATCAAGTCATAAGGTATTACAAAGTTGCTCAAAGATTTTTTTGAGATAAGAAGGTGATAATAACTCAATAAACACTAAATGCGTTGGTAAAGATTTCTATGAAAGCAATTTTTGATTTACCCTTTCTATACAAAAAAAAATAAATAAATAAATAAAAAAATAAATAATAGCTATAATTTCCTTTAAAAAAAGATCATTTTTATGCATAAATTTAGCGCACTATAATTCTAAGTTAGTTTATAAGAATTTCAGTTTATATATCTGCATTTTTAGAAATAAAATTTGTCTTTTGCCTTCAATTGACCGTATTTTTTTTTATGCTTAGGGCTTTCCAGTTACAAGTGCTGGAAGGGCCACCTTAATAAGTTGACACGACCGGACGCATCGTTTGGCGGATGGAAAGTTGTAATTGCATTTTATTGCTTGCGAAGCGAAAAGTTTAGGCAAAGAATTTTAAACGGATATTCTTACACGCGTTGATAACAACAAAAAAATTCATCCGGAACAATAGCTATAATAATACCTCTTGATAGCAACTATTTGACTGCGAACTTAGGGATCTTAAAGATACTTTTAACAATAGCTTTGCATCTTGTCTGCCTAACGTTGTCATTACTGAGAAGCAGGCATTGCATACTTATCACAGTTGCTCGCGGCTTCAATTACAAGTCTCACCTCATCATCTGATCTACGACATCGAGATCGCCAGCGATCATGTCAGTGACGTTTGATGATATTCCTACCATTTCTCGAGGCGTTGATACTTAACTTGAAGTTCTTTCGTTTGTTGTTCACCCACTGCCTGGTGGAATCACTTCAAAATTTGATGCAGCTGGATCTTCTGATGATCTGTGTCATCCGAAAGTACTGTTTCTGTTTTGGTTGATTTGGCTAAGGTACCTACTGTTAACAATCAATATCAAAACCATTTATTACCCGACATGTCGATTCATCGTTCGATTCCTTCAGTGCAGTGAGGTAAAAATCTTTCTACTGTATTTGGGCTTGATAATGTCAATGGCGACTTGCTCCAATTGCGAATCAAGGCACGGCGAAAAACGATATTTCTATGTCAAGTAGCTGCGAATACCTATACCTATTGATGACATTTTGCAATTTATGTGCATCAAAAATCCTAATATAACAAAACTTGCTATTAGCGTATCTAAATTTAAATACGAATCCAGCTGGGTCAATTATTTCATGCTATTAAGGACTTCTGGCCACGAAATGCGCTATTAAGAAACTTTGTTTCTCGTGACAGACCGCGCAGTTCAACTATTACTGTTATTCCTTTTATTACGTCTACTACACAAAAAACTAGTTATAGGAAGTCTTGGCTTCATTATTCTTTATCAACATGTTAGAGGTCTTAACACTAAGTCCCGCAGTTCGTATCCCGATAGTACCGGTTTTGTTTATCGTGGCTAAAACGCATTATATTAAGTTCTGAAATCTTTTGTGCTGATTATACAGTACATAGGCAAGCTAGACACTTTAATAGAGGGGGAGGTGTTCTATTAGCTGTGTGCAATTTCTTTTCATCTGAATTAGTATCCTTTCGTCGTTCAATGGATGTTGAATATTTATTTGTCTGTATCACTTTAGAAAATAGACAAATTTTTATGTCTTATTCCATGGGGTACGTACCTCAGGACTGGAACAAGGCTAGAGTGATCTTTATTTCGAAAGTAAGGAGCAAAAACTAGAATTTGTCGAAATCATAGGGACCCATCTGCCTGACTTCCTTTTTCCTCAAAACAGTGGAGAAAACCTTAGATGACTTCATTAGGGGAGCCTACTTGCGAATAATGCTTCTACACAGGTGCTATTTTGGCTATCAAAGCAGCAAATCCATCAAACAGTGAGTAGAAATACGTATTTCCTAGTTAATAAAAAGTGTTGCAGCGATTACGTACACAAAACAAGTAAAACTTTTAGGAGAAAGCCTGAAATGTTGTACAGGTTCGTCGAATTGACGCGTAAAACCCCAATACGTATGCGTTACGGTAACAAGGAATCATCTGAACCTGTGCAGGCTATTACGGGTGCTACTTTTTTCCAAGAACAGTATTCAGATATGGTATGCGACGAACGTAGTTAGCCATTTGGAATAAAATCATTTGACATCTTTCACCCGTTTTTTCGTACAGGAGAAGAAGTCGCTATTGCCCTGCAATACTTAAAGTATTGCATTGTCCTCTTGGATCTTGCATTTTTATTAACGCCGTTAATGTGCTTTGTAAGCCACTAGCAAATATCTTCAATACATCACTTTCTACTGGTGTGCTCTCTTGCTTATGGAATATGAACTATTTATTGCTACTCCATAAAAATGGTAACAGGCAATGCATTAATAATTACAGGGACATTGCTATTTTTAGGTTTACACCATAATTATTTGACTCGTTTGTTACTATTAGTTTGATGCGTTCTGTTGACTCGGCGGCTTCCTCATCTCAACAGAGGTTTGCTGCGAAAAATCTACCTTCACAAATCTACTAAAGCTTTCTTCTTATATTTTTCCAGCTTTTTTCCATCGTAATCAAACTGATGTTCTTTTCACAGAATTTGGTGAGTCATTTTATAGGGTTAATCACGACATGCTTATTTTGAAGATATCAAAAATCAGATTTCCTGATTGTTTAGTCAAATGGTTTTGCGCTGTACTTATATGATCGTGCACGAAAACCAGTGTATAAATTTTTCTCTTCCGAAATGATATGTGTTTCTTATGCTGTGCCACAAGGCTGCCATTCAGATCCTTCACTTTTTGTTTTATTTATTAATCATCTACTTGGTGTTATTCAGCACAGTGATATTTTAATGTTTACAGACGATGTTAAGCTATTTCGCTCTATTGGAAATGTAATGGATATATGCAATTCTTATCTATTATTTACTATCATTGGCATACTAGTATAGAATTAACCTCATGTCGCTGACCCTTTCCAAGTGCAAAAGATGTCATTCTCTAGATCATCTTTTGTTGATTACACGTACACGTTGGTGGCGTCGTACATCGACGTTGATATTTCATTCGAACAAAAACTTAACTTTAATCTCCTTATTCAAACAAAATGTTCGTTGGGCTTTATAAAAAATGATCGAAGGATTTTGATGATCCCTACACAGGAAAGCGTTTGCATAGTGCGCTCGAGAGACCTACTTTAGAGTGTGCGTCAATTATCTGTGCTCTAAGCTATTCTTATCAGATAGAAAGTATAGAATCAGTTGAAAAGCAGTTACTCCTTTCTGGCTTGCTTGGTCTACGGTGGGTTACATCCTTACTTCTTTCGCCATTTCAAAATCGCGAATAGTAATTGGTTTACCGGGGTTTGAGAAAAGAAGATACATGTTAGGAATGCCTGCTTCCGAGCGACACGGAAATATTTACGGTATATGTCGTGATATATTTATTACTCTATAAAAAAACGATCTTAGACTAAGGCTAGCTCTGAAACTGTACCATTTCCTACAAAAAACTGCCAGCGCAACTAATGAAATAATAAAAGCGGCATATTAATCACCACCACAATTTTGCAATCGAGTTACATGGTTTGTGCTGTGGTTTCGAAAAAGCATGTGCAACCCCTCTCTATATGTGTTCAGAAGACAATTTCGAAAACGTATATAGCCGTTTATTAACGACTAAAACAAAATTAGTCCCCATCGCAAATATATGGTTCACCCGAAAAGAGCTATGCGTCGCTAAGTCCATGATCGAGGTCGTCGATTTTTTCAAATCACAATTAAATCTGTCAGAGTATCCTCTACGATTGTGGACAGATCCAACAATCGTAGTCTTCCCATTGGAGAATATTTGTGGCTTATCGTATTAATATATGAAAAAAATGTTTCCCTCGTCAGTTGTGAGCTCAATGTCAAATAGCTATAACACGCAGAAATATGGTGGCATAGCCCCACATAGCTGAGACTATCCCTTCGAACTAGCCAAAAGCCGGCATATAATTTCTTCCCAAGAGAAGTGCAAACAAATTCTACCATTCAATTAAAAAGTATCCTCGAACGCCTCACTAACCTTCTTTCCCGTACCCTATATCATTCTTACATGTCTACCGCCCAACACACTACCGAGACTCGCCATCTTTTAGCCTCACACAGTTCCAATGTTCACATACACTACTTCCTTCCTTAGCCCCTCACTGCCTACAGCCCTTCCTGATCACCACCCTCCCCGAATGGGGACTTCCGTTGAGTATTTCAAAAAAAAAACTTCCTCGATTCATTGAAGATAATATATATACATATATATACAGGCTTACTGTTGCCATATACGCAGAGAGAAGTCAATCCATTCATCTTTCCCCGCCGAGCTAAATATTAGAATCTGTTAAAAGTCATTTAATCTTCCCTTTCCAAAGATATTATTTTTCAAAAGATGATATCCCGTCGAAAACTGTACATGCCAAAGGATAGCAAACTTAACGCTTTTGACCCTTTAATTAGGTCGATTAGTGCAATCCTCTTCTCTTACTTATATTGAACCTTTCCAAAAAACTTTGCCTTATGGAGTTCACTACATCCAATTTTTAATCAGACGAGTGCATATATGTACCCTCCATGGGGACATCGGTCATCTACTGATGCGTCTAACTCGAACTGGATTTTGAGAACAAAAATTAAATCGTTTACATAAGGTGGTTATGTGAACTTGAAAAGACTATGAGAAGATTATGACGGTTCTGTCTCACAAAAACATGTCGCTCTTGTCCCTTTACCCAAACTGAAGTTGATTTTGCCATTGGACATGAAATTCTTTCTAGGAAAAATAATTTAACTCAAAGCTTCTTTTGCAAAGTCTTCCTAGCTGCCTTCTTCCGTTTCCTTACCCGCGGAGTATGTCCGTCAGTTCTTTACCCAGACAATGGCATCGCCCTTGTCGGGTCCTCTAACTTGTGAAAACGGGAAGCAATGCAATTGTTACGAGGAGTAGTACCTCAAGTGGTTCTTTTCAATCATTAGGCTCTCATTTTATGCCAAAGGGAGTCCGCGTGTGGATGGCTTACAGCAAGCCATGATAAAAAGCGCTAAAACCCCTCTGAACGAGATATTTATTGTTCAAAATGTCATGTTTGAAGAATTTTCAACAATGTTAGCTGGCCTAGAAACATGGTAATGTTCTCATTGAGAGTACAATTTTAACTTCCGCTAAGTCAGAAGGTTCAATTCTGCAATTAAGGTTCATCAGTAGGTTCAACAAACTGAAAGCTTTGTATCATATGCTTGCACAGAAATAAAAGGACGCGTACTTTAAGCAACTCCATAAGTAATATAAGTGGAGTCCCGACGCAAGTGTCGAAGTAAAAGATATGGTTTTCCTTTGGAAACACGATCTACGTACTTTTGAAGGTGCTCTTTAAAGAAGTCATTCCCTATGAATCGTTCTTTTTCTTTTATTAGATATGTCGACGGAAGGAGTTTCTTTCGATAGTTCAGTGCTGTCAGAAACCAATGTTCTGTTGTCATGAAAAAATAATAAATGTTGCGTAAGCCGTGCAGACGTCCACATTCCTCAGGGTGTTTTCTAGGATTCAATGACGTGAGAACTCAACGATGTTTAGGGGTGGTGCAAGCGAAACGATACCGAATGAACTGCTAGAAACTTTTCCGTAAGGCTTTAGCATTTTCACATCAACTTTACTGTACTATTTGTAAGCATCACAGGATGCTCAATCTTTTTCGAGCCCAACCCTGTCAACGTCAACAACAACAATTTGTCTCACAGCAGCGTCTTCAGCATGAACAACAACAACATAAGCATCAACAACAGCAACATAAGTGTACACAATTACGTCAACAAGTTCCGCCGCTTTTTCCCAGAAAGCACTGGTAGTCGTAACTGCGCCATCATATACCAGCGCCACGTCAACAATTCACCATTTGTCTGTTCCTACACAGCAAAAGGAGTGGCGTTTGCCTGGCGGTTTCCCACTTCTCTTCCAATACTTATTTTTACTCTAGTCTGAAAGTAGAAGTTATCTTTTCTTTTTTACCTTATTTTCCTTCGCTTGCACTTTTACCACCGAGCTACTTGTTTCGTATGTCAGAAGACTTATGCACGCGCGTAAGTGAAGTACCAAAGTAAAGTAATGTCTAGTATAGATACCAACGATTGAACTATAATTTTTCGATTTGTGTACGTAATTTTGACATGAAAAAATAATATAAAACAAAATAAAAATTCAATAATTTCTAAACTAAAAGCGGCGAATTGAATTTTTTCGTTCTCCTTTTTTCTCTAATAGCAAATTAGCGACAATTATGATCTCATCATGATATCCCCCCATACACAAACTTTAAAACTTTCACCTAGTTAGTTATAAGGTCTCGATCTTTCAATTCTCGGCCTTCGGTGCTCAATCGCACATTTATTCTTCGTTGAAAGGGATAAATTCTAATCTGAATAATAGACCAATCAGACTTCTGTTAACTCCATCACCTCACATAATGTTAGGTGTCCCTCAAAACAACTATTTAGACCCATTTGTATTTATCCTATATGTCAAGGATTCTTCTTTGATGATTAAATGCAGCTATATCTCAATACACATTGACAATGTTAAACTGCTTCCTTGGTTTATATTAGAACCGCACTCTTAACCCTTTTAAGCTCATTTAGATAATATAGTTACATGGTGGTCATTAAATTTTCTTCACATTAAATTTGAAAAAAATTCAAGAAGTGTCCATTCTTAACGCGGAAACGTTTCATTCAACTAAAGACTACGTTCTGATCTGCATGTTGAGCGTTTCTTAAATAAACATAGCTTCGTGCCAGACTTTATAAAACGGTGGCGTAAAGAGCTCAACACCTCCTGCGTTACAAAAAAGCTATATATCGATGCTCATAAATAAATATGTCTCTGTTGTGTGTCCTCCTTGCTACATGTGACGCATGAAAAATCTGGATTTATCCTTTAGGTGAATAAATGGTACTATTATCTTACAGGCATTACGAGGTGAAAAAAATGTGAAAAATGTGAAACGTGTGCAAAACAATGATAATATAATTACAAGGATTTCACCCCGTTTAGGATCCTTTGCAAATGTCTAAATGATATCTATACTCTTTAATCCTTAAAATATCGCATTTCAAATTGGCTCCATCTCAACCTAGAGCTCTCTCGTCTTTTAAAGTACTAGTTCCGACTGAATATATGGAAATTTTGATGAACAAACCATTGTGGCCATTTGGATCCTTAACTAAGGAATTCATTCCTCGGGATCGACTCGTTAATACCAATTCGGTAGACCCTCCACTCTCAAAAAAGTAAACGTTTATTCAGGCGTGAGCATGGAGTTTTCCTCTTTGGCTTTCACTGAAACTTGTCCAAAGCCTAATTTACATTCGTCGCAGCTTTCTTTCCAGGTTTTCAGAGCAGATCAATTGAATCGCACTGGTGGTGGTCCCTTAATTGCCATATCTGCTGCAGTCTCGCGCTATTCGATTAAATTTGCTAGTCCCCCGACGTTTAATTTATTTCCATTCGAGCGAAAATTGCCAATAAACAGTTATACGTAAATTGCTCCTACATTCCATCCAAATGCGGATATCTCCATTTATAAGAAACATGCTGCCCTCGTTTGTGACGTTGCCGAAAAGCCTAAACCTACTGGTGTACTCATCGGCTTGGTGGAGTTCAATTTGCCACAAGTCACTTTATGTTATAATGATATTTCTGGCTGCATAGTCCTCACTTCAACATCTGATAGAGCTATTGTGTTGTTCAATGAAATATTTGATGGTAACTTACTTCAATACAAGCGTGCTGCTAATTGTAATAGCAGAATGCTTGATCTTTGCTTTACCAGTTTCCTACAGGTAGCTATAAATCGCTGTCGACTTTTTAGTTTACCTGAGGACCCGTATCATCCATCAATCAGTATTTACTTTTATTACAGGCATGATGGTCCCTTGAACTACTCCAACATGCCAAATTTAACTTTCTCCAGTAAATATTATGATCTGAAAAAAAAACAAAATTTTACTGCTTAAATGTCATCTTTCACACATTATGCTTGATTTCTCTGCTGGAAATTTTGAAACCTTACTGTCTTCGTTCTATAATATATTAAACCTAGCTATATCTGCATCCGTTCCGATCAAGCAACCTCGCCCTCGAAGCAGGTGCCCGTCATGGTTTAACAATAGTATTAAATATTACAAAAATAGGAAAAACAAAGTTTTCAAAAAATTTATTGAAAGTAGTTCTGTTTATGACTATATATATGACACCGATATTATTGCAGATACCTTTAGTTGATAAAATCCTCTCTGCTTATTAATCCTAGATTGTTTTAAGTTTGTCATCTCTAAACGAAAAACCTCCAAATATCCGTGGCATGTTTCTTTCAATGGCTCTGAGTTCTCTGGTGATATCGAAATCTTGAATCTCTTTGTTGAATACTTCTGACGAAATTTTTCAACTTCTAATTCCTATTCACTTGTTAACTATCCATATCCGATATCTAGCTTGGTATTGATTCCTAACTTGGTCATTTCAGAAATTGATGTTTTGTATGGTTTAAGGTCTCTAAAATATAGTTCTGCGCCTGGAAATGATGAGATTTCACCATGTATACTGAAAACATGCTGTGTCGAGCTATGTGGTGTTATTTCAATGAATTTTAATCAATTCTTGAAATCAGCTGTTTTCCTTTTGTTTTGGAAGAGTACTTTCCTTATTCCAATTCACAAAGGTGAAAATAGACATCATATAAGGAACTAAAGAGTCATCGCCAAGTGCAGTGGCTTACCTAAATTGTTTGGGCGCTAAATGCTGCGTAAGCGTTTGCTGTTAAATCTCATATTTCTCCATTCCAGCATGGCTTTCGGAAAGGAAGACCCACTGTCACGAATCTCTTAGAGTTTACTTGCCATGTTTTCAAAGCTTTTTCTAGTGGGACTCGCACGGATGTCGTATATACTGATTTTAACAAAGCGTTTGAATTAGTTAACCCCAATTTATTGATCTCCAAACTCCAGGCTTCCCTTTCTACTTAGTGAAATCGATAAACTCGTATCTGTATAGCAGATAATTCTGTTTATGAATTTTCCGTGACGTCTGACGTTCCTCAAGGCGATCACTTAGGAACCCTTTTATTTAATTTATACATTAATAATCTCCCCTCGGTCATTAAATCTAGCCATATCTGAGCTGACGATGTTAAACTGTTTTCTTCCGTCTCGAACTGACTTAAATAATTTGGTTACATAAGGCTCATTAAATTTTATGAAATTAAATCTAAAAAACTGCAAGAAACTCTCGAAGAAAACGTAGATTCGTTCAATTACTTAGGGGTTTTATTCGACCAAAGATTATGTGGTAATTTGCACTTTAAGCTCTCCTTAAGTAAAGCTACGTCCGCGCTTGGTTTCATTAAGAGGTGGTCCAAAGAGCTAAAGGATTCTTACATTACGAAAAACCTATACATATGCTTATTTAGACCAATATTTGAGTACGGCTTGCTTGTGTTGTCTCCCTTCTGTAGTTGCTATGTAGATTCAATTAAATCAGCTCAAAATGTAATTTTCGCCCTTACGAATTTGGGTTGGGATCCGCTTGTCTCTTTGTATACTTATGAAAATAGGTTGCTTCTGTTATCCTTACCGTCACTTGAGAAACGTAGATTTATTCTTGGTGTCTCCTTCAGTTAAATAATGGTACTATCGATTCGTTCACATTACTTGTTGAGTTAAGTTTCAATGTTTCTTCTCTCTAATATCGCTTCTCTAGGAACTTCATGTTCGCTAAGCTGAATCAATGTAAATATAATGATGAGCTGTTTAACCCGCTCAGGGTTGTTTGCAGGAACCTAAATGATGTCTATCACTTATTCTTAATATCGGATTCTTTAAAGTCTATTAAAGCAGCCTTGCTTAATACGCGCGAGTTGCCTATGCCGCATTTAAACTAACTTTTATTCTTAATATCTCATTATGATCCGGTGGGTGTGCCTCTATGCTCGTTGTGTACATACTTTTGTCTACCCACCGCTATAAGATGAGGGAATACTTATTTGTTTTTTTTCCCTATAAAGACCCTATAAAGTATATATATTCTTGATCAACGTGAAATTCTGACTTGATCTAATCATGTCTGTCAGTCTGTGTGTTTGTGTGCCTATGTGGTGTGTGTTATTAGCACTATCCTGATCGCAAAGACCAAAATATCGACTTCAAATTTAGTAGAAATATTGGAAGAAGGAGCGGAAGTGCCCAATGAAGCGTAAATTGAACGCAACTCTGTTTTTTTTTACAAAAATTTTTGGATTTTTGCTCGTTATTCAAAAGTTATAAAAGTTAGAAGGCTGAAATTTTTCACATTTACTTTGCGGAGCACTCTATTCCTTACGTGCAAAATGAAAAACATCCGCCGTACCCACACAACGTTACAAGTAGTTAAATTTTTTTGTCACTTTTTTGAGTTTTTATGCTTATTTATGATAACGCAAACAAAACCAAATGCTTAAAACTATTTTGTACACTCCTTAAATGATTATATGTTATCTGTCTAAAATGGGTTAATTTTAAAATGAATACGGTAGACACCGCAATTACTATTTTCCTAATAATACTGGCGATATGGGTATCAAATAAAAGAACTTGGAGAGTAGAATGCGAAAAACATAGTGGTGAGTATGCGAGATTCGGCCCCCGCCGAATGCACTTTCTTACTAGTTTTTTTTTCTTTTTTTTCTTATTTATTTATACATGAATTATTATTTGATAATTATTATTATTATTTTTTTTCCCTTGCATCTCCTTATGTATTTTATACTGGTTTTTAATATGAGTTACTGTAAGATTTACTTCTAATAATCAATTAAACTCGATTGTTAATCTGTAAATAAAATAACTAAAAACTCTCACCAGTACGCGCGCTTTGCGTATGCCGTAAGTAAAATGAATACGTTCATTAAACCCAACGCGGAACTATATCGACTGCCGATGTGTCTGTAGATTTGTATATGCAACGAGGATAGCTAGGCGGGTTTCTCCAGGGTAGAGTTTCTAAAGAAACAGTTGTTAAATTGGTGAGTGTCGATGTTTTCTTCTCTATTGTATTATGTGTCTATTTCTTTAGTTAATAAAACACACCGTTTATTCATTTTTCATATTATTATAATTATTATTATAAATTTAGTCAGAGAATAAATTCTAAGACTAAAGTCTTAAAGCACTAGCATCTAAGGCTTTTGCCTTTATTAAAAACTGTACCGCACTTGAGATTTGAACCCACGAGCATTGAGTTGCTAGTCGAGGCTCTTGCCTGCTCGCCCACTCAGGCGGATATTTTTCATATTAAAAATGCGGTTATGGTAGCAATATGTCATATGATTTGATAAAGTGGTTTACTCTAATATCTGCACACATAAATTTAGCTCATAGGATTTTATGCAGTATTAAAGCTAACTAAAGTTGGTGGTTCTTTATTCATTACTAAGTTTAAATCGGTGTAGAATCCTAGATTGAGTCTATCGATTTTTTCCGATGTTACATTTAAATAAGTTCGTCGAGTTTTCGAGTCGATATTAGCCCTATCAGTATTAAGAAAAGACATATACAGAGATAGGAAAATAAAAAAAAATGCTGGTGCGCCGGTCAATTAGGAACATTTTTACCTACCTTCTAGTAGCGGAGCGTCTCCTGCCAAATGTATTCCCACTTATTTCAAAGGAGTTTACGGAAGGATGATGGGAAATGGGATGATGGGAGAAAACGGATCTGCACTCGTATTACTTGAATATTTTTTTGTACATGATAACTAAGTTTTAGTCTCACAGTTCTATTCTTATCCCTTTTATCCTGAATGTTAAGTTGTTGTATGGAAGCAGTGCCATTACTGGCCTGTGGCCAGCCATGACAGTAAATGTATTCCCAAATATATGCCAAAGTGTATGGCTAATAATAATTTTTTAATTATGGTTTTAATCTTCTGATCCTTTATGTTTATTATGGTTTTATACGAGAATACTGTACTTGATACATAAATGGAACGATCATTTGTTAAAACGAAATGTTTGGAAAATTAGGTAACTGTAAAATATATTATTAGACTACTTTCCTCCTTAGAAGTTCAAAAGCTCCTTGGTAATCCATTCAACGTTTTGTCCCTTTTTTCCACAGTTTTAAGATTCTTTGCTACGTTGGCAACGTCTTCAATATATTTTTTGCAACAAATGCAAAATGTGATTAACGTTCTCGCATCATCTACATTAGTGGATAATTTTAAATTATTTCAAAGTTAGAGTGGTCTGGAGTTATAACGTATGGTTTGTGTTGTGGTGTATGAAGCCACATGTATGTGTTATACACTTATTTCGTAAACGCAAATAAAACCTTCTGCATTGCGGATGGCTATTGTCAGCATTTTTTACAAAGTTCTTTCCTTTATTCCAAAAGGCGCTCTGGTGTATTGTTAATGTACATTAGGTGCGGAGAAAGCCACTAACGGTTTTCGTACCTTATCCAATTTTACTTAGAGAAGTGAGCCAATAATGTCTAAAGTGGAAAATTATTTAGTCACTTCTTCTGTTTTTTTCAATTATATTATAATTATGCATTGGTGTTGTGCTTTAGCTGCTGATAACTGCATCTAAGTGCACATAAGTGCGCACATAAGGTGCGTAGAATTTGTATGTGCTCGTGAGCTTTGCTTAATATTATGATGTTTGTTAAAAAAATGCAAATTTTTGATTGAAATTATATTCTCACTTTTTGTTCCAGCCTAGTCAACGGCTGGATAGTGGACTGCAAGTAAAATTTTGCTGATAATTATGTTTAAAAATAATTTGGATCTTTTTTTTTGGAAAAAGTTACGTTCCTAAACCCTGCGTTTGACTAGGCGGGGTGAGCAATGACTAATGTAATCCTTGTATCCGCAATTTCTACGCCTTATATGTTTAAATCGTTTTTCATGGACCTCTACATCTCGGTCTGTACTTTGTGACACGATAAGCAAAATTTAAGCCATTTTGCTAGGTCTGCTTTCGTTGGCGGGCATATAAATCGTTGAGTAATTATTTTAATTGGAGATTGTAAGCCAGGATATGACAAGTTGTGATATGACATATTTCTTTGCGAAGTCTCTATATCACGTATGGACTTTGTGACGTCCTTGTATATTTGAAGGTGGTCTGCTTTGTCCGCTGCTCTATCCTAATACAGTAGGTAAAGTCATAATAACGTCCTACCGTTAGGAAAAAATCTCTATTCATAAAACTCTCTCTAAATAGTATTATACGAGAGAGAATTATGAAAAGAGGAAAAGTCCAAAGTCCGTCTTTATGATTTGACAATATTTCGGTTGTTTTTGATGTCTTTTGATGTTAAGAGTTGATATGGATTTTGGACAGCAAAGTGACGAGTCTGTTGTTGAGAGTGCTAGTCGATCAGAAAAACAAGCTGAAGCGAAAAAGAACAAAAAGGTATTTTTACAAAAACATTTAAAAATTTTATTCTTCTCATAGATTTTGTATAATAAAAAAAAACAAACGAATCTACGATAAAAGAGAAAAATTCTATTTGTTAACAATTATTTATTTCAATGTAAATGATATTTCAACGGCTTAAAAAATAACCTTTTCTCCTTTTTTTTAAAGTTGTGTTTGATAATTTCAATTAATATATAATAAAAATGGGCAATAAAATTGGAACATTCACTGAACAACAACTGGGTGACCATCAGGTAGCTTTACCCTTTGTTTCTTTTGTTCGATCAAACAACTCTGAACGTAATTATTGACAAAAAAAAAAAGAAAAACCCAACCCAATGCTTGTATAATACTTTAAAAATGCAAAAACAATAAGTTTAAAAGATTAAGGGCAGGAGATTTAGGAGTCTGTTTTCGGGAGGGCAACAGAAAGGTTATGATTTATCTTGATAAATTTATAGTGAATAAAATTGAAAGACTGAGAGATGTTTCGTGATCTTGTTGGAGTACAATAACTCAACTTAAAAGAAAAAAGACAAAAAAATTAAATGTATTAATAACTTGGAAACATTATTAATTGCCGTTCTAACGAAAGATAGCTTAAACTTATTGTTAGTACACTACAATGTAACCAAATAAAATAAATAAAAAAATAAGTAAATAAGCGATTTAATTTTTTTTTTTTTTTATTCAAAAAATAAAAGTAACATACCGTGGGCTTTGTCCTAAGAGCAAGAAGAAATTGTTATCGAGAAATATTTTGACATTGGCAGAGCTTAAAAAGACGAAAGAAAGCGTTTCTAACAACAAGAATAGGTTTTTGGTCAAATTTCCGTAAAGTACAAACAACGAACAGGGGGAGTTACAAAAGATTTCATAGCAACAACAACTTTTACCCTTACTACAATCAGCCAGTCAAATAGTCATCTTTCTACTTTTCATCGTAAGTTGTACGTCTTTATTTTTTTATAATTTTTATTTTTCTTTCTGTTTCCTTTTTGATTTGTGATAAAAAATATATATATAAAAAAAAGATATGAAAAGAAAAAATATATATATATATAAAACGTGTCACTCCTTAATGTACTTAATAAAAGTATAAATAGGTGAAATACAGCAATTATGAGTAGCTAAACAGTCTGCAGATACCGCTGAGACGGGATATGAGTGGGTCTGCGTATGAGTGAGGGTAAAGTACGGGGAATACGGACCAACGGACCAAGAAGGAACCAACGGACAGTGAACAGTGCAGACAACGGTAGTATACCGTACAGCTATTGCATATTGCGGTAAATATGAAAAAAAAAGAAAAAGATATTACATTTTTTTTGTTATACTTAACAATCAATATAAGTACTTAACGATGCGCTAAATCATTTGAACTTACAAAAAAAAAGAAGAACTGAAGAAAAAAAGAAGGGGAAAGCAGATAAGTGGAAGAAAATCTGCGTTAATGCCGAAAGTAGAAAAATTTTTGAGATAGGATGCAATAAATTGAGAAAGCATCGACTGAGCTTATAGTTTTACATTTTCATATAGTTGTTAGGTAAGACAATTACAAATGACGCCCAAAGTTTGGGCCGTCCAGCCTTCATATATTTTTGTCAACTAAAACAATTACAAATTTATGATTATAATTTTACATATAATTGTCAATTAAGACAATTATAACGTAAAACACGTGTAGAGCAATCACGGAGAAGTTCTAAGTTTGAATTTGGTGGTGGATTAAAGTAAATCTTCTAATTTTGGATCAGATTCTTGATTTCTTTCCGCTGACTTTTAATCAAAATAGCTTAACATAGATATAGATTCAATTCGCGTTTGAAAATCAACTGTTACATTTTTTTTTCTTGGACATATCCAATGATGATAGTGTGTTGTTCAGTATAGTGCAATTGACGTAATTGCCTTGGAGAAACGGTGTCAAAATTTTAGCAGAAAGAAAACGTAAGAGGCTTACGGTCTGTATAGATGGTCATTGTACGGCCTTCCAAGAAGTACTGGACATGCTTGAGAATGAGGGACGTTTAATGGTTGCTGTGGATACGTAATGTTGAGAATAAAACATTTAGTTTGTATGAAGGTAGAAGAAAAATTAGAGTCATCTGCGTTTCTGGATAGATGGATCCGTGGTTATTGATATTTATGTCTTGATCACGTTTGAGCCACAGTTTGTGTTTTGTATATAGGGAGACAGAAGATCGAGCGAAGTCGACACAACGGTATACCTGGTTTCATTTTTAATAACTATGTTGACCGCTTGGTTTTTGTTCTTATTAGGGTTGGTATATATGCAATAAAACCGTTTAATATGGAACGTGGAGAATTATGATTAAGGTGTGCTTCTTGTGAGCGTATAATGCGCGAAACAGGGTCCTTGATCAATCTTTGCAATTCGTATCGGTTGTTGCAGCAACCGTTTGCATTCCATTGTAAAATCCTGATCATTGTGTATATGATAATCTGAAATCAACATACGACATGTATAAACAAAGAAGACATGTCCAATATATCAACAATGCTGCTACACATTAACGACCACTGTCAATCCACCCAATATTCATGCGATACACAGTGCCGTTACAAGGCAGGCGAAGCACAATCAAAAATGTAAAGCTGCTCCTTGTTCTTTTACTTACTTTTAGTTATTTAAGATCCCCCTGAGTGGCCGAGTAGGCAAGAGTCTTGACTAGCAATTCAATGGTCGTGTGTTCAAATCCCAAGTGCGGTAGAGTTTCTAATAAAGCCGAAAGCCTTAGATGCGGGTGCTTTAAGACTTTAGTCTTAGAATTTATTCTCTGGCTAAATTTCTAATAATAATATTAGTAATAGTTACTTAAGAGCTGCATTAGTTTTTGTTTTTATATAAATAGGCAACTGAGATGTTATTTTAGATATTGTGTTATTATTGCTAATATGCGTTGTAACGGCAGAAAGGTGTATGTACGGTTAAAGTGGTGAATTTATTTAGTAGTAGCAGATTATGCCAGCGCTTAATTTTGACGCGAAAGTTGTCTTTTATAAATGGCGTTTGCTTCGTTCACAGAACATTTGTTTTTAAATTTTGTTGAAATCTCCTTGGTTTCTTGGTATTTAGGACATGAATTATGTGATGCAGGATGATCACCAAAACAACTACCGTACATGACGCATGTGCAAGGGTGTAATGGAAGATTGCAATTATTGCAGGTAGGAGTTCCCTTGCAATTTTTGGCTGTATGACATAGTTTTTGGCATGTTCTGCATAGTACTGGGTTGGAGGAGCATACTTTAACTTTACCTATACACCAGGATGCACTCAATTTCTCGGGCAAGTGATAACAGTCGAAAGATAATAACAACACTCCACTATACACGTGTTTGTCATAAATTGTTTTGTGAATTGACACCTTTGTAATAATCTTATTTCGGGAATATCCTTGAGACAAGGATCGTATATTGCACGTATTTAGTTTATTGTGCAATTTTGTAGCGCCTTTTCACATTTCGTGTAATTCTTTAACGTCTACAAACTGTTTGGCGACATCGATATTCTTTACCAGGATTAGCAAACTTCTCCCTGCTTGCCGATAGTTTTAGCAGCTTTATGAACTGCAAAATATGAATATTGTGTAATCGATTTTCTTGCATCGAGAGATGACATGACTATATACTTTCGATTTTCTACAGGAGGCGAAATCAATTCAGGAAAGACGATGAAAGATATTTTTTGCATTTTGTCCCTGAGGTTAATAGTCCCGAAAGCGTCACTAATCAAAACCTTATATAAGCAACGATTTTTTGTTATGAATAAATAGTATGTTAATAGAAAAAGAAGTAAGCGCAGGTTACAAGTAGAACAAAGTGAGTCTTACAGTTACAAATACAGCAGAAATTTTTTTTTTTTTATTACGGCACTCACGTACTGGCAACATAGTTAAAAGCTTTCTGAAAAAGAAAAATTTGGTACAACGTCCAGTCCTTTTTTGCTGTCAGCGATAATACGACATCACCACGGAGAATACGTACACCAGTACAGTAAGATTTGCGTTGAATTACATTAATTACTTTACGTTGATGACTACGTTGTGTGTGTTAATAATCAAGAAGATGATAAATTTATTTTTGAAGGTGGAAATGATATAAAGAAAACATATAATTTTAACTTAGGGCAATGGAACACAAATGACGCTATATTATCTAGCATATTTGGTAAAATTCCAGGAATAATAGAGCAAAGGATTTTAGAGATAAATTTGCGTACTACTAGCGATGAAATTAGCGTTGATGTAATGAATAATTTATGGTATTTACAAAATTTAAAGCCCGCAAACGGAATTGTAATTAGTGCAATAGCAAAATTATATGATCCAATCAGGTTTTTAGGTCCTTTTACTGTAACAATAAAATTAATGTTACAATCCATATGGAAGGAGAACACGGATTTGGCGGAGTCCCGAGAAATTTTTAAGCCTGGCAAAATGGAATGAGTATTTTAAGCGTATCCTATATTAAAAAAACGTCTCTCACATTCCAGCGGATCAATAAAAGGCTTTTCCACTTTTGCAGATGCAAGAAATGGTGAAATAATAATAAATTCGATTCAAAAATGGAGTGAGCCCAACGAAATAAGGGAATAAAGAAATCACTCTTTCACAAAACTGGCATTAAACTAGCTGCAAAGCCGAAGCAAATTTTATTAAATCCATCATATATCAAAAGAAAATCTACTTATCTGTGGACAGCTTCTTTAATAACGTTTAGCTGAATAAACCATACATTAAAATGACAGTAATCGAAATTAATATTATAATATAACAAATACATTCGATAGCATATGTTTTGAGGAGGGGCTTCACAGCAAACGAATTAGTTAAATCACAAGTATGGAAATATGGACCTTGACGGTTGTGTGAAAGCGAGCAGACCAGAACAAACCAAAAAATTTACCAAGTGACTCAAAATTGTTATCATTAAACCCCGCAATTAAAAAGGGCTCGTTAAAATTTCTATTGTAAATTCTGCACCGACATAAAAAATCCAGTTGTGTTATCGACAAAACCATACAACATAAATCATTTAATATAAATACAATTAATATAAATGGTAGGTGGCCACGCTTACGTGTTTTTATTATACTTAACTAGTTTCTAATTAGATATCATAAAGAGCATCGAACCATAATTCACGTAACAGAAAGGAAGGATCAAAATCCATTTATAATCCTGCTCGTAGTTATAAGTTATTTTTATGTATTTAAAATACGATAAATATATTTTATTTTTCACTCATTTTCTTTTGTAGTAGGCAGTTTGTTTTTTGCTTGTGATTATTATAGGGATGCTATAGCGGTAGTATGCACTGTTTAAACAGGAACAAAAGGGAATGGGAACGTCACATTCCAAATAACTTAGTTGACATACTTCGAATGTGATTAACTAGCCGATTGGCAACGCCAATCTTGACCGAACCGCTGTCGAGCTAAGACATAAAAAGTAATGGAAATTAAAGTCCGTCATCATCCGCTAGGACCGCACGACGTAGGTGCCGAATCCGAGTTATTTGCGATAGGGAATCGTCCGCTCCGTCCGGCTATGATAATAGGACAATATTTTAAGTTTAGGACAAAATGGGCATTTTAAATTTGACCTTTAGCCGCCAGGTTCGTCGTGGCATATCTTATTTTAATTATCTTCTTATTAAAGTAAGGAATAGAAATCACCAAGGTAAGGACGCTTGGAACAGGCACTCAGGCTACCCCAGCAAGATTATCCAATTAACAATTTCTCTCTAAATTAAAAAGGGGAAAAATATCCAACCTCACAAATTGGTATAAATTTAGCGGCAAAACCCAATTAAATAAATCTTTGAATTGGATGCATAATTAATCAGGAAATGATTCCACTGGAAATGTCTGCCATTACGAGTTAATTTATTTGATAAGAAATATTTAACGTAGTTTGCTATTGGTAACCTTTGCCGAATTCGTCGAATTTATAGTAGATAATTTGACGATTTTTTTATTTATAAAAGCGTTGTAAAGTACTGTGTATCTACACAAGAAGGAATTTTTTCCCCCGTACCGAAAAACCACCACAAATGGAAATATCAAAACTATGTCAAAATAATCTCTCTGCGAGCGTGAACTTAACAAGTTCAAAATAAGTTAAAAACCATACATTGCAGCAGCTATTCGAAAGCCAAAGTTGTCTTTAGGTTACTATTACGGGAAGTAGAAAGTGTGTGAATGTCCGACTAATTACATATGTTACCAGCAATCACAAAGATTTGGAAGTTTTGACTTCATCTCATTTTTTTGCTAATTGTAAATGTCTCTTATCGTCCACAAATATGACAAGCGATGGGTCAGCAATAGCGCAATCGTGGTCCTTACGACAATCTTTAACGCAGCGAATATTTATATCAGCTAAAATCCTTATATCATAAAACAGATGATTGATTTAAGTTTAGGATGTTGTGAACTGTAGCAGCGGTTAGACAAACAGGGCAGGGATAGCCGAGCAAGAGCGTGTCACGTCCAACTACAAAATGAACAAGTCTTAAATAAACCTACATTCCTCGTGTATCTCCTGGAGATATAAGCGGCCGAGACGCAGAAAATCGAAAATTATTCATAAATATTTAAAATATATCTGAGTGGTTATTTTGGTATTATAAACATTGTCGTCAAAGTTTTCAGATGTATCCTGGTCTTTATTCAAGGCTTGGATATTAGTTATTTATCTATGTTTTCTTTTGACCTGTCCAGATTTTTATAATATCAATGCTTGCTTAACAAGTTTTGTAATTCACATGTAAAAGACATGCCTTTAATTGCTCAACGTGCCGATTGAAACGGGAATTTATTTTTGTAAGACACAACGTATAAAAGATAAATTTTTTTTTAGTACTTACAGGTGTTGCTATAGCAACTTCAGACAATACGCTCTATTGATTTTTATCTTATTTTGCTTGGTTTTCCTTAGCATTCTTCTACGATGAAATGTTTATATAAATCATGTCTCGCTAAGACAGGTTGCGTTGTGATCGTCACATTATTTGTTAGTTTGCGGGCACGTGAAGTGTATTGCTATTACCGCTAGAGCTGCAGATGCAATATTTGATGTTTCAAAAGGGTTATGTTGGTCATTCTCCGAATGTACAAGGCGGCACATAGTCTTCTACTGCCATTTTGAGCAAACAGAAATGGGTCTCTCTGAGATAGGCAAGCAACTATCGTCTTTATCAAGTAAGTTTGGTAAATACAATAGAATGTTCGAAGAGCGCAATTACTTGAGATGCGCTACTGCATTCAAGAAAGATAGAAGACTAATATGTAATGTGGCCTGCAGTTTATTCCCTCCAAATTCACACATATGTCATACTCCTGCCCTTGTGGCTCCTCCCTTCGACTTACCTCCCACTGGAGAGCTTGTGGACGTCACGTCGTCTAATATTTTAACGGCGCTGGTGTTAGTTATGCAGCAAGAATATCTTCTCTCATTTTCTTGGACCAGACCCAGTTTGCAAAAAGAAAAACAAGAAGTCTTTCTCCCAATATACCTTTCTCTTTGCAGCTGATGGCACCAAGTTGCACACACAAGCAGAGTCATTCCATCCATTTTTCCCCAATTCGGAGTGCCCCTTCCGCACATGTAATAAAACCACGGCTAATATAGGAACTTTAAGGGCTCTACCACTTAGATAAGCAATGTTTGCGTCCAGATTAGCACCGGACATATGATGAAATTAAAAGTTATCTCGCGGCAAAATCTGTCTGTTAACTTAAGTCGAATTAGAATTTTTAATATATTCTCAAGAAAAGCTTCATATTTCATGATTTGGGTTTCATGAGTATTAGTCAATTTTCTACGAAACCCCACTGGAACGAAAGGGAAATCCAAAAACACATTCATGAGGCTTTATCTGCGCCATGCACTCTAGCGACTCGCGAAAAATATCGCGATGAATTTAGGTATTGGTAACTTGTTTGTAAAAGGGCATATAAGGAGAATATTTATAGAAAGAAGATTTATAGAAGCGAAAGAAGCGAATGTTAAATAACTCATTGTTGCGCCGAGGTCTTCAGTAGAAGTGTTCATTCTTAACAATAAACTTCAAAACAGTAAGAACACGTTGATGAAGCCTCAAAGCGTATTGATATGGACATAGCATTCGAGGGTTTCAATTTATCACAAATCACTTGCTATCTTAGTGTCAATTCACGTTGGATGGTCTTCACTTCAACATAAGAAAAAACCATTGCGTTTTTAATACGAAATATGTAATCGGAAACATCTTCAGCGGCATCATGTAAGTAATTGTAACGGGGGAGACTTTTAGATCTATCACATTGTTAACTTTCCCGTTGAGTCTTTCCAATACCTTAAATCTCACATACGCAAATGTACAACATGATTTTAGCAAAGCGAATATTTTGTTGCTTAAAACTCACATTGGACATACATGACATTGTATACTTGATTTCTCCGCTAAGAATATGGAAGCCCCAATTTCTACATTTTATTGTATATTAAGCCTATTTTTTCGCGTCCGTTCCAACTACACAACCCTTCCCTTGAAGCATTCGCCCGCCGCATTTTGACAAAACAAGTAAATACTATCAAAAAAAAAAAAAGTTTTGGAAAAATATATGAAAAGTTATTCTGTGCACGGCAATTTCGTATACTTTAATGTAAGGCACAGATTTAATTTCCTCCACCAACAAAGTTACCTTAGAATGTTAAAATCTTCACTTCTTGCTAATCCTGAACAATTTTAGAAATCATTTAATGGGTGTAATTCTTGTGGGGATATAGAAACCTCGAATCTCTTTGCCGAATATTTGCAACGGTATTTTTTTAATAACCCACATCAAATCATAAACTCAATGCTCTGATTGATCATTTTTAAAAACGACATATTATAAATCTTAAGGCCACTGAAATATGGTTACGCGTCAGGGCCTGATGGTATTCCATCATCTATACTCACGCTTTGCCGAACTATGTTGTGTTATCGCAAAGATGTTTAATCTTTCTTTGACGGCAGGACATGGAAAAGTATCTTTCTTATATCTATTCACATAATTGGAAGCAGGTATCTAGTGGAGAACTTTAGAGCCATTACAAAGTTAAATGTTTTATTTATGTCCTTGAAAGAATTGTTATCCAACAATTGGCTTTTGCTATCATGTCTTTCATTTCTTCATATCAGCATGGCTTTCTAAAAGGAAGACTAAACGTTACATCTTAGAGTTTCCTTGCCATGTTGTCATAGCTTTCTCTAGTAACTCGTTCACGGATGTCGTATATGCAGATTTCAATAAAGCATTTTAATTACTTAGTCAATAAAAAAAGAATGTTTATTGATAATATAAAAAAAAAGAAATCCTTATTTATCTATTATTAATCTCCTATTGAACTTTCATAACCACTAAAAGAGAAATGAAAGCAAATAAAAGAAAATGTATATGTTAGGTCATATTGAAAATTCTCGCGGGATGTTGTTGATGCCTGTACTGGGTAAGACTCACATGATTGTCTCAAACATGTGCTTAAAAGTTGACATTTCAGCTTACATTTTTTCTGAAGATAGTTTTCTAATTTCTTGCTGGTGTAAAAACTTATATTGATTTGAAAATGAGAGAAATATCCGAAGAAATACGCATTGTGATGCTTTTTTAATATAAAGAAGGTAAAAGTGCAGCAAAAAAAACAAATTTTGTGAAGTGCACAGTGAGAATACTGTAAGTGAATGAAGAGCCCAGCAGTGATTTATTCAATTCCGTTCGGAAAATTTCGATATCAAAGGTGCACCCCGTAGTCACTGAAAAGGTCGATGAAATTTTGCAACTGGTGGAACAAGACCCGCACCTAGCTGTCAGCAAATAACAGAGGGACCACACATCAACCACATGACGAGTTTGGAATCATTTGAAAAGAGCAGGCTACAAAAAGAAACCGCGGAGACTTTTCAATATCATCCATTATATATATATATATATATATATATATATTGTGAGGACGTTTCGTCTCTTTCCTTTGGCTGGGGCAGCTCAGCGGCCCAGGGAAGACAAAAAACACAAGAAAATTTCTATTTGCAGTGACTTGATCCTTTCATTTATTAATTGATTACATTTAGCGAATTTAATTCAGAGTTTATAAATTGTAA
>KK503006.1:0-40050 GCA_000688735.1 Glossina austeni | reverse complement strand
AAAACACAAGAAAATTTCTATTTGCAGTGACTTGATCCTTTCATTTATTAATTGATTACATTTAGCGAATTTAATTCAGAGTTTATAAATTGTAAATTGAGCCTAACTTCACCTGACTGGCTCGAAAGCCTGACTACGACTGACTGGCTCGAGAGCCTAACTTCGACTCCTTGCCGGCTCGAGAGCCCAGCATTGACTGCCTAAAACTAAGTTTCTCTAACATACTCGTAACCTATACTTATTCTATCTTATGCTATCCCTAATCTATTCCTAAACTATTTCTTATTCTGCTTCTAAGCTATTCCTAATCTATCACTTATTCTATTCCTAAGCTGTTCCTAAGCTATTACTTATTCTATTACTAATCTATTCCTAAGCTATTACTTATTCTATTACTAATCTATTCCTAAGCTATTACTTATTCTATCTTAAGCTATTCTTATTTTAGCACTCCCCCTCCCCAGAGACGGAGAGTCCGTGAGGCCAAAACGAGGGTACGACTTTGGGTCCGCACAATATATATAATTGTTTTCTGACTACCAAAGTACGTTAAGCTAAAAAAAAATAAATAAATATGGTTTATATATAAGAAAAGGAATATGATGAAAAACCTGGTGACGTCAGTGAAGTTGGAGTGCTGCTTCCCGCTGCTGCTGATAACGGAGTTGATGATTATGATGGTGCGGTGTCGCTAATTCGTTGTTAATCAAAAGTAGTGTGTAGTAGTAACAAAGACTTAACTGACCGCAGTTTATTTTTAATAAGAAATTAGAATTTTTAATGTACGCATTTTTTAATAAATTTTAGGTCTGCCAACAAAGCTTGCTAACTTTACTACATTCTAAACATATATTAAGTGGTGCTCAGTTATAAGGTCTCCTTCCTATAGGTGGCATGTTTACTTAATACAGTAAACTCAAACTTGCTTTACACTATAAGAACTTTGCGGATAACGACAAATGAAGGTAGAAAAAAAATTGCACAAGCTAGTCGCAAAATCACCATTGAACAAGGTAGAACGTAATGAAACTTATTGGATTTGAAAATATCTTCATTTTTACTTGCTACCAATGTTTGCATATATTATTCCTATACAATCCTTATTATTATTACCAAAATTAGTTGCCATTAATTTTCCTGTATTAAGTATAAGTGCGTACATAATTCGAATGAAAAGAATAAAAATTTTTTGTCTTATGCCGCTTGTTTTCAAAGATTGTTCTTTGAGATAGATGCGTTTAAAGTTTGAAAATATCCTAAAAAAATTCTATTGCATAAGCATAAATTTTTATTTTCATTAATCTGCAGTCGCAGCACCATAAAAATACCTCCTTCAAATATTCCTTATTATTTGCTTTCCCCGAAGTTTCTTTGCTGGAAAATGTTTCTTTCGCTGCATCTATCAAAGACAAAATCGCACGTGTTACATTTTAAATGTTGCAAAATATTGGAGAAACATAGGGAACATAAACACTGTGCAAAGTCTAAAGCTAGTACTTTAGACGAGCTACAAATCAGCAGGTTAGACATTGGAGTGTAACTTTCCAGTAGGGATTCATATGGCACAGGTATTCTTGTCGTAGCACTGGGGAAAGACCACAAATTTTGCAACCAATTTATTTTTTGTAATTCCTTTCAACATATCTAGAGGGTTCAAAGTACTATTACACTGCTGAAAGATCAAATTTAATCTGATGTATGCATATTATCGTCCTTTTCCTTTCATTTGCAGATATGAGTTACCAAATAACAACAATAACAATTTGTTTTCAATTTTTTGTTTAAGGTTCACTATTAAGAATTGTAAGGAAGCGTTTCGCCTCCTTACTAAGTATTACTTTGTTGGACGAAGGTCCAATTCATTTTTGCAAATTGTCTTGAAAACGACTCTGGGATGGCTGAGCTACACCCTGCCCAAGAAAGTACCGTTACAGAATTTATTTCATTTACTTTCACTGTATGTTTTATGCAACAAAGTCACAACAACTAATCTTACTATGGTTTTTAATTGAAAATGAATTGCGCTTCTTTTTTTTTCGTTATTGAATATATGTCTGCGGTTAATGGTGAGAATCCTGCGTCTACAACTGAACATATATATGTTCAATATATAACAAAAAAAAACATTTGATTTCACGAAAAATTTGTGTTCAAAAGTTTTTTATTTTACCTTAATTCACACATTATCATACATTATTATACGTTAATAATTAATAAAACTATAAGTTCATAATTTTGCATTAACAAAACATGAACACGACATATGAATAGTGTTGCATTTGCTGTATTATTATTATATTATTTTATTACTACATTATTCGGCTTTATTCATAATTTCATCATTGGGGCTGCGTTTGAACTAAGCTAACTTTATCATATTATCCATCTACACTTACTTACTTATACCTGCTACCTGAAGAAGTGCCGCACTATCCCCTTAAAAACAGATGAATGAAGTTTCGGAAATACGATGAGATATCGAGCATGGAGGTCCAGAGTTGAGCTCTCAAGTCTTTTGCAACTTAAATTAGATTAGTAGAATTAAAAAATTACGTCAGCAAATGAAGCAAATGAAGCATACTTGAGAATGTAATGCTTTTTTTTCTCCCTACGGCTTTCTGAAGAGAACTGCATTTATTGTGTGTAGCGAACTAATAGATTTTTATCCACATTGTGGGTAAATGTCTTAACTGGACAAATCTGGACTTCATTTTGTAAACAAGATTTGAAAAAAGCGTAATTTTCAACCTACTCCTATATACATTGCATTTTTGAAAACGAATTATCACAACCACAGCTCTGTGAACAATTATATCGTAGGACAGATGTGTTACAAGGGGTTAATGTGGGTTCCTGCCGTGGACGCGTGGCCCTACGGCGCTCGATGGCACACGGAATGAGAAAGCGTCACTCACGCCCTACAAGGAGCAGGGAGTCCCCCATGCAGATCCAGATCGTAGGACAATATGAATGGAGTGCATTTAAAACCTGGTATAACACTGTTTCGGATTTGTAGTACTGTTTATATACTTTTTCTCAGCATTTTATTTATTTATTTATTTATTTATGAATGAATGAAATTCAATTAAACAATTTAACAGTCGAATTCAAGTAAATCTTAATAGTAAATATTACGCTAATTATTTTACAAACTATTATGCATTGTATAGGAAGATGTGAAAAGAGTATAATCAAAACAAAGTAACTTACAATAATAATTCATGTATAAAAAAAAAAGAAGGAAAAAAACCAAAAAAAAGCATGTACACAGCTAGCACAGAAGCACACGCACAACACGAACAGATCGAGGTTGCACATGAACCTCTAAACCATTGCAAAGATGCATAAGCTTGGCACCCAACAACGTTAACAGCACCATTTAGATTTCGAAATAAAAAAAAATGAAAATTTAAGAATGCAAGTTAGTTTAGTTTACTCAAAAATTGAAAAAGTTAGAAGCCTAAAATTTTCCACGTTTACTTTTCGAAAGACTCCACTCCTTACGTGCAAAAGTGGAGAAGATGGGCTATGCCCACACAACTTTACAAGCGATTAAATTATCCTTTTTTCACTTTTTTGAAATTTTACGCTTATTTATCGTAACGCAAACAAGGCAGAATGTTTAAAATTATTTTGTACATTCCTCAAATGAAGATATTTGCCTAAAAATTGGTTAATTCTAAAATTAATAATACAGACACCAGACCTCGTGGATTAAGTTTTTCTTAATAATACCGACGATATGGGTATCAAATAAAGGAACTTAGAGAGTAGAATGCGAAAGTATAGTGGTGGGTATGCGATATTCGGCTCCGGCCGAATATAAGTTTCTTACTAGTTTGATCTTTGATTTTTACTCCAACTATCTAATTAATTTAATTATACATGTTAACGTACTTTGCAATTGTACTCATTTGCCTGCTTGTTCGTTTATGCAGTTCTTTTAATTACTGATCGTAGTCAATAAGTACTTGTTGCAATTCAATCCCAAACGTATCATCTTTTTGTTTACTTTCTTCTGTTTGTTTACGTTGCATTTCCGGATGACATAATTTTTAATTATTATATTTTGCAAAATTAGCAAAATATGATTTGAATATTGCAACAATGAATCAAAATTTATTTGTATAATATTTTAGTATAATTCTTGTTTACTTTAAGATAATTATAATTTTTAAACTGCAGTAATATTTACTTTCGTTGTGATCTTAGTTTAATTTTATGTCTGATCGTGTCTTTTTATAACAGTTGCCTCTTTGTTACAAGTGCCGAGGGGCAATACATAAAGTCAAAGCTGACTTAGTTTGGATGTAACATTCAAGCTAAGTAGACAGGACTTTCAGGTCATCTATCCTTTCTTTTGGGTATTCCATGAGCCCAATATACACGATGTATAAATACATAATACTAAAGGTTTGGGTATTATCTCGATACTTTACAACAATTGCCCTTAGCAACGACACAAATGAAAACATTCACATTGATTATGTAGGCCAAGCAATGTAGACTGGTATCTAATTACATTTAACACTTTTTCTAAGTGGCCAGATATGTTTTAAAATGCAAATTTAAAGTCTTCAAAGTTACTTATGGATTAACCGAAATGTTGTCCAGGTATGAAGATTGTAACACAATCATACTAGACAATCACATTCAATTCGTTAATAAAATTCTGACCATTTTGCATAAATCACATCCGAATGGAACTTTTCCATCATCAATCTATTGGTCAGGCGGAACGCTTTGTCAGAACCTTGAAGAGAGTGTTAAAAAAATTGAAGAAGAATGGAAATCGTGGAAATATTGCAAGCTTCTTCTTAAACTTATCATTCAACACTAAAACGAGACGTAAAATCCCCGGTCAAACTATTTCTAAATAAGAAAATTAAAACTATTTTGGAGTTACTAAAACACAAGTCAAACAAAGAGTTGGAAGAATATCAAACACCAAAAACAATTGAATGGAAAATCACAATCTGAAGGCAAATAATAGAGTGCCATAAGTTGATTATAGCGGTGATTGGGTTCTTTCCCAGCTATATTTCACGCACTGAACAAAAACGTTATCAGAGAGTTTGCTCTGGTGCTCATTTGTAAAAGCATTTAACTTAGGGTTGATGCAAGTAAGTAATAATAATGTAAAGGCTATCTGCTTTATTCTTGTGAAACACAGAAAAAAGTAATATCCGATAACCCTGTCAATGTATATATGTACCTGTACCGTTATGCCTGGAATGAACAAACAAGTATGTAATTGAATTGAGAACGAACACGCGTTTTTGTAAGAAAAAGAAAAAATAAAATAATCACTAAAATCATCATATATTGATAATATGACTATAAATAGCATGATACTACAGACTAATTAAATAAATGATTCCCCGCTGCAGCAAAGTAGTATGTCACGTGTGTCTGTTACTGTGAAAGTACAACTTTTCTGGAAGTCTAACGCACCCCTTTTGTTTAATCAATGGGAGAGCCATTTTTTTACGGGCGGAATTATGTACATACCATCAAATATCATGCCCTTTTCGGATTTATTAAAAGTGAATTACATCATTAAAAATCCACCCGATCAAAATTTCCACAAAATTCTAAAAAACGCATTACTAAGTAAATTTCAATATTCTGAGGAAGAACATTTGCAAAAATTACTCGAAAAAGTTCATCTAGGTGATAAAAACCCTTAGCACGCTTATGTAAAATGCGTTAACTATCTTCTAAGATGTTCTTTGTTATAGTAACGCTTCCGGTCAACGGTTGAACGGGTGACTAATAAAATAGCTTTTATTAGTTAGCTCAAGCAGCTTGGAAAAGCTGTCAGTTATGGTAGAGAGGATTAACGACAAGTTAGGTTGACCTTCGATAACCACCGTCGTCTCGACAAATTCAAATGAAATGCTTTGTAATATTCATTCCCAAATCAACGAGTTTTCTGTAACCCACCATATCAAAGTGAAGAATCCTCCCTTTTATTGTAAGTCGCGCAGATTACATCTTGAGAAACTTAAAATTGCACAAAATATCGTCTGTCGAAGGCCAAGGATGACACTTGGTATGCGTAATGCCGCATAAGCATGCCATCGGTTTTTGTACGAAGTCCTAAAAGGCCTCGAATTTTGCTATATCTACATTGACGACATTCTTATTGTGTCTAGAAATTTGGAAGAGCAAATTTACTATCTATACCGATTCCAAATCTCTCACGCTTTCTTTATGCCAAAAATTTGACAAGCTTTCCCAAGGCAACTACGTCGGACTACATTGGACTACACGGTACCCATATTAAATACATCAAAGGAAAACACAATGTGACAGCTGGTATTCAATTACAAATTTATATGCCAAGCAATATTAATTATGAGTCATTGGCAAGAGATCAAGAATCTGATCAGAAATTTACTTCAAACCACCACCAAATTGAAACTTGGAACTTCTCTGTGATTGCTCTACACCTGTTATACGTCCATACGTGATACAGAGATTTCGCAAAGAAATATGTGATATCACCCATAACTTGTCACATCCTGGCTTACGATCTCCAATTAAGATAATTACTCCAAGATTCGTGTGCCGGCCAACGAAAGCAGACGTAGCAAAATGGCTTCAATTTTCGTGACACAAAGCACAGACCGAGAGACATAAAAAACGCCTATCGGTAGTATAGAGGTCCATGAAAAACGATTTAAACATATAACGTCCAGACATTGGGGATATAAGGATTACATTAGTTATCGCTCACCCCGCCTACTCAAATTCTTGCTTTCTTTATTAAAAACAAAATTTATATATATTTCTTAAAACTGAAAGAATAAGAAACAAAAATAGTAACTCAACTTTCTCAAAAAATTATAGGTACTATCTTACATATATTGACAGATTCACGAGACGGTCGACAGTCATATTTTTAAAAGATATGTAACATTGCATATTTTTGCAACTCTGTAATGGTTAATTTCAATAGCGAGACTAGGCTGTTGAAAAAAATGAGGTTGGTGATTTGGTATTTGATTTCGGTTTTTTTTTATGAGTTTTCTTGCAGCTAAACTGACAAGACTATATCGCGAAAAAAAGAAAGCCGATTTTTTATGGTTAGTCTATTGAAATTACATGCATCGGCAAAGGACACAATTCAATTGTACCACATACGAAAGGGGACATTGTGCTATGTGCATTAATCGTTAAATACATCATGATGGAAGTTTTATTTATTTATTATTTGTGATTAATCTAAAATCATAAAAACCATAACATTTAGTCACAGAAAGTTATATATGCTCTAAACACTGTAAGAAAATTTGCTACTAACTATATATTAAGGAAAGAAAATTACAAGATCATTTTTGGTAAACAATTTAAAACGTGTCAAAATATCTTAAGTATAGCCATACAAAAGTTTCTTAAGTAAAGGGACTTTGCGTATGAATTTTCGCATATTTTAGTTTCATCTTCAATATTCTATTTCCTAAACCCATCACTATATACCTTCAAATTTGCAGTGTCATTGCACGCGTTTTCATATATTTTGATTAAGTGGTGTTTCCTACTGGCGGCGTAAGTACATGAACAAGTCCATTTATTCACTTTGCCTGTTTCATTGAAGTGTTGCTAAATAACTGTAGTAGTGATCGGTTGATTGAAGAAACACGTAAATTTTGAGGGTAATTTCGCTTGCTATTGCTTTTTATTAAGCATATATCAGAGTTCCTTTTTTTTGAGAAGGATCAATAACACAGAAAAAATAACAACCACAGTCAACAATTTTATATGTTTAAAGCAAAAGAAAAGAGAAGCATAATCTATACATCATCATGTATATAGCCAC
The DNA here is from genome assembly GCA_000688735.1 of Glossina austeni. NCBI lineage: Eukaryota > Metazoa > Arthropoda > Insecta > Diptera > Glossinidae > Glossina > Glossina austeni. Next base: position 32,225 of record KK503006.1, on the reverse strand, counting down.
ATAATTTTCAAGATTATCTAGTTTAATATGAACCTGTTTGTCATCGATAGCATCGCTAATACTGCCGTATCTTGCAGTCACTATATTCCTTTTAATGTAGAGTAAGTCGTTGTATGCGTCTTTATATTTTCTTTTGTATTTTATGTATTGGCTGCAAATATCTTTTCTCGTGCTTTTGACGTTGATAATCTTAATGGAAATATATAGTTACTTAGAATTTTTTGTCTGTTTTTTCTATTATTATTAATAAACAACCATTGCTACCTTTGTTGTCACATACTACAAACGTACTAATTTCTTTCCTTGTTATGAGAAGAAACACATAAAATTATGGTCCGAAGAAGACAGCATGTAAGTTAGTGTAACTATCTGTGAAGTGTTTGCTGGATTTAAAATAAAATCTCTCATTATTGTCGAATTACTATAACTTACTATGCCACGTGCGTTTATTCGTTGCGATCTTTTGACAAAAGACTTAGGGAATTTAATTTCTTTATTATTTCCGTTATGCAAAAAGGTGATATTCAGAAATTCAAACATGAAACCAAGGTATTGTTCATTTAAACTTTCAATAAGAATTGCATGTTGCACAAAATTAGAACCTAATGTGGCGCCCGACTAATGGGATTTCTTGATATAAATTTTTAAGGAAAAAGATTTGACATATATTATAATTATTATTGGTGACCCAGTTGCTTCATGGTTGAGTTGATGTACCATCCCAAGGCAGACAATTTGAGTCCTATCTATTCCAAGAGCTCACAAAGTGCTTGGCTCGAAGGTCAAATATATCCATCATCTTATCATCCTCAAAGTAACGATTAAATTGAGAGATGATGTTAAACTTTGGAAAGTGCTATTAAATATCACGGTCGTTCGAAAAGGATAGATCCTTTTTACTAGTGGTAATTGAAGTTCGCGATTCAGCAGTAAGTGCTGACACTTGTTACGTACCTGTCGAATTATATCTGAAAAGACTTACTCGGCAAATAATGGCCGGCCAGAAACATTTAGCGAGAATATGCAAACATACAAACTTGCACAATATGGCGACACAAAAGGATATGTTCCCCAAGATATCATAACATTTTCTTATGTGCTTTTAAAGAACTATTCTGTTTCAAAGCCTCTACAACAGCCCTTATTAGACCTTACAAACTTATTAAAGGGACATGGGAAACATTTTGCAATTTAAATTTACAAAAATGAATAACGTGGAAGCACCCATATGAGTTCATAGATTAAAGTATGCGAGAATCGTTAAGCAAATGGATGATTCACTCGTGAAGCTACACGACAAAGAAAAGCGAATTAATCTTTGAAACCGCAAACTTATTCGTTTCAAGTTAACTTGAACTAGGGATCTGTGTCAACTAGTGTTGTTAGTATTGTGTCAGTTAGTGATAGTATAAGAAAAGTTTGTGAAAGCGATAACCCTGCTAATGTATTATAAGTATTGTACAATAAGTGATGTGCATGGAAATAATTATTGGGATGCCTGACAAAAAATAAATTCTGTTTTATAAACAGAGAAAATTAAGATAATAGAAGCGTTAAAACCGTCCTAAATTGTTTCTTACAAACGTGTAGAACCAATTGCTCCTGAATGCATATTCCCACCTATTGCGCAGAGCACCGACGTAAGCGTGTCTAAAGCTGAAAGGTTTTTCACGGTCTGCTTATAGCTGGAACATGGCTTACGGCTTTCTAGCGGCTCATTCCAAGAAATGTATTTATTAAGTATAACGAACTCTGTTTTTACGTAATTTAATAGGGTTATGGTGTTCATATTTTCAGAGACTCGTTATGGAGTTTACAGCATCACAGGGTTATGATTACAATATACAGAACTCGCTTGGGAGCTTGTAGGAAAAAGTTTACTTTAATACGAGAGAAGAAAGAGAAAACCTGCATGTGCTAGGGGAAAACCGCGACAGTTTACAAACAAAATATTAACGTGATTCGTGTGTATCGGAATTTCCGTGCTTTTCGACTCGTATAATTCTTATTTAATCTGTAAAGGTATCTTACCAAGTCCAGCAGTAGACTAGGCTACTTAGTAGTTTGTCTCAGCTTAAAAGCTAACGGATTTATTTGAGTCGTTGGTCTATAAGACTCATTCTATCATGTTCTGATACAAAATAATATAAAAGATCCTATCTGGGTAAAAGTATGCAACAGTTTTGCTTCACTTCTAGACTTGACTACTGCTTTAAGACACAAGAACGATGTCCGTTTGTTCGCTGCTTTCTTAGCTGTTGGCTCCTCCTTTATCCTTTGCCAAACAGGTTTCACGACCATGTGTGTGACTTATTAGAGTAAGAGAGTAATACCTATAAGCTTTAAGAATACGTTAGTTGAGTTTCAATGATTCAGAGAGAAGATTAGTAGCATTGTATGCTTGATTGCTTGGCACTAATTCAGGGAATAACTAATCAGTATAGTAAATGTTCAAGCTTCAGATATAGGTTTGCGTTTAGCTTAGGGAGTAGCCTATGATATGTCATAAATTTTTTATCTTAGAGTAATTAGTTCTGTTGCAATTTAGAGGACAACTAACTTAATTTGAAACCTAGAGAGTAACTTAGCTGCATGTAAATATAGTAAAGCTTTTGATGAAAGTAACAAGATTGATGACTAATCATGTATTCAGGTGACAATCGCCAAGGGATTCGAATCATGCTAGCAAATTTGCTGGCGATTATCATCAAATGCGCTCTCTCGGTTACGTCCCGTCGGTTACGGCCACAATAAAATTGCTGTCGCTAAGAAGAAATTTGCATTATTATTAAGTATAAACCAAGTAACATTACCACAAGTCTCTGTTTTAGAGTTGCGTTTGTAGAAAAGCAACTGTAAAAGAAAAATATAAACAGCTGTTAGAAAATGAATTATTAATTCAAAAATTTTAAAAAATTAAAAAAAAATAAAGTGTGTTCGAAACTACATTTGCGAATTTTAAAGAAAAAGAAAAAATTTAGCAAAACTAAGTACAATTTGTTTTTTTTTTTAATATAGAGCTAAATTAAGCATTGCTGACCAATGCGTACATTTCCAACACAAGGTATCGTAACTTCCTTTTATGCTTGTTCATTGAAGAGGAGAACAATGATATCCGCGGCGCAGAAGAAAGGATCACTATGAGACTGGCGAGAAAGTGTTCGAAGAATGCTTCTGACACCGTAGCACGTTTTTTGTTGTGGTTTTGGGAGTACGAAGAAGAGAGAGTGATTTTGGAAACGATGAAAAAAAAAATATGTGCGGACAATTTTGATTTTGAATTGAGTTGTTGATTTTCATATGAAATTCTGACTAAAATTAAAAGTTCATCGATAAACATTGAAATGACAAGAAAAAGCTTATTAGGATTTCAGTTCGTACAAGTAAATTAGAAAAGAAATGTGGCATGGAAATGGATTCGAGATTCAATATTAGGGAAATCTCAAAGAACGTTTTTTTCTAAGAGTCAGTGACACAATTTATCATATTTTTGAAAGCACGTTTTATTGCAAAACTTTGTCTTTTGAGCGAGCGAATAACTTTTTTTTTTGTACAGAAAAAAATATATGTAAAGAAATTGTACAGAAATATCTTAAAATATGTTAAAAGATTTGTTAAGATGCTTTTTAATTTCAGTCAAAAAGTTTGCAAATTTCTTTAATCGTATGAGTGGACGATAAACAAATTGTAGCAAGTGAACAACTAGTGATCTTGGGACAAAATAAGTAAAAATTGTAAACACATATTAAAGAAATAAATTCCAAACCACATGAAAAATTTAAAAGTAGTTAAAAAGTGAAGTCATACATTCAAGAAGTGTAAAAAAATAACATTGTAATTTTATTTGTAAGAATTTCATATAATAAAAAAGAAAATATGCTGAAAATATAAAACATAAGAAATTATAGATGAACGCTAACACTAATCTCTACGCTCATCTAAAACTAAGTGTGTACTGGTATAATGGTATAATAGACTGCATGTTTATAGTTCCGATTAATATATACATTTGTATTAATATTTGTATTAATATATATATTTGCATATATATACAGTTGCAACTACGCTCACCCTTATTATTAAAACAGACACTAACATTTTCTTGTGATTCATCGAAAACCGATATGAATTAAATTGGATTATAAATAGAAGAAAACTAAAAAATCTACATAAGTTTTTAGTTATATTCTGAGAGTAAACTAGAGTAGAGGAGTCATTGGACCCAACTTCGGGGTCTCCCATTGCGGATCGTAGGCTGCAGGAGGCCAAAGATAGGGCAGAATATAGAATGATCCAGGGCTTACGATCTACCCGTTCGGTAAGTAGGTTCTTTTTTTTTTGTTTGTGTTATGAAGCCTAAGTTGGAGGTACAATGCCATGGTAAGTTTGTATATATGCAGAAAAGCGATTTAGTTTGAGTTAAATTTTGTAACAAACTAAGCTAAAAAAACTAAGAAATTGATGAAAATCAAATCCTTTGACTACAAATATGTATAACGTTATTTCAATGGTAATACAATTTGCGCGTTTAAAAAATGGCTACAACAGAAACATTATTAAAACCACAATGGGAATGTGGAAGATGAGTTGTATGAAAATAATTTGGTAATTGAGAATATGTAAATAATGAATACATACAAAGCAACAAAAAAGGAACGATTTGTTGGAAGTGTTTAAACCGTTATATTTTCTTTGATTTGACCGTTTGTATTCAGAAAAACATAAGCATTTGTTCTAAAGAGATTATATATGAGTTAAAATGTATAAGAAGAGAATAAAGACAAGAATAAGTATTTAGGAACATAAGGGGAACACACAAAGAAAACTTGCTAAAAATCAAACCTGCAACGCTAAAAGAGACGACCGAAGGAAAACATCGATAAGACTACGTCTATATACACGAAATTAATGTCATTTTATTACACTATCCCGACTGCAACAGCAATACATTCATCATCTTCAGCATCATACTCAGCGATCGTCAGTTTTACTAGTTGTTTAGCTTCAGTATTAATGAAAAGACTTATGTATCTTATTGCGTTGTATTGACTACAGTTCATTATTTTCTTTAATTTTTTTTTTCTCTTTATATATATATGTTATAGTTATTTATTCAGATATTATATGGATATATCCACTATCGTTTATTAGTAACACCATATAACCAAATTGCTATATATGTAAATTTTCTAAATCATTAATAAATAAACTGGATTAAAAATTTGTTATTTACGTGATGTAAATTAAACGGTTTTTTTATTACTATGAGACAAAATTAGTCTTTAAAGGGGTCTTCGGACAAAACCTCTGGGTCCCCTACAAACTTACTGATGGACTATAGGGAGACCAATAGGACGGGTTGGTAAAGAACTCACACCCAGGGACTAGGTTCTCCATTCGGTTAGTTAGGTTTTCGTCTGACCGGTATTCAATTAAAGGGCAAGTATGTGCAAATTATTAGTTGTATCCGTCCTGGAAGTGTCCGTAAACAAGATATAGAACTCCTCCCACATCTCACGAACTAGCTAGCTCACCTAGCACGTAGGTTTAACTCAAAGGCCTCCATTGTTCTTCCAGCGGCACCGCAAAGTTGCCCTAAATTATGCGTAGTTAACATCTATGTCTTTTAGAGGATTGATTGGAACAAAGTTACATAACTTGTTACAGTGTGTCTACAAAATAATGGAAAGATTAAAAAAAAAACATAAATGAGTCGCACATTTAGGGCTTAAAAAATATGATACGACATTTCGTTTCTCGGGTTAATAAGTCCAAGGGGCAAATTCAATGAGAAACCGTAGGCAAACTTAATAAAAGCAAAAGAATTAGACAAATGTTTTGATTTGATGTATATAACATATACATAGATGTATAAATGTAATACATATAATATATATAAAGTTGGATATAAATCGCCGTTATTACTTGATTTTCATTCCTTATAAAATAGTAAAGAGTATATAATAAAATTTTAAAACTTATAACATAAAAAAGATTTAAATTAGTACAAAATAAACATAAATTAGATAAATAATCTCTACATGTAAAACAAATTGTTGTTATTTCTGCTTACGTATTGTTTTTCTTTTTGTGTTCTATTTGGATTCATACCTGTAAATCCGTTAGGTTTGTCTGCCCTACAAAGTCTCGTAAGAAGTTCGCAAAGTTGAAGTCTCACCCCGAAAATAGAAATAACGCACCATTGTGTTTCATGCGTTTACGTCAACTTTTAAGTCGCTGATTCAGGTTGCTTCTTCCTCAATTGAGCTTGGCTATAAGAAGCAATAGCCTTGGTGGAAAAAGCCGTTCCAGGGCCAATAGTATTGCTAAGAATCACTTAGTATAACTGAACCTTAAAGCTATAACACCTGTACTCATACCTCTCTTCATAAAGTGAGTACTCTAGATAACCTAAACCTTTTAAAGGGCCCAGCTCATTTTGTCTTTATACAACGTAATATTAAATATCATTACAAGGCGATCCTGTCTCCTCACCTTACGTTGATTACAATCCTTTATAAGCGTAGTTTTAAAGCTCAAAAGCTGACGAACTTGGTAATTTTAATGTTAAGCATAACCACTCACTATTTTCATAAGTTTTGCTCTTTTATATAAAGTTCTTGTAATCATTTAATTGAAGAAATTTAATCCTTTAGAGAAGATCGTTCAAATAAATTCGAAAGGGCTTGTTACAAAATTCCAATTAGAGAGATTAGAAACCTAGGCTAAAGATGCAGCCGTTGCTTAAAATGGAGCTGACCCAGCTTTCTGAAAATCTTTCTTTCAAATACTTGGCGGTATTACACATAAAAAACACAGAGTCTTCGTGTTATTTGATAACCATGCCTGCAACATGCTTTCATCACTTAACACCTTAAGCACTCAAAACAATGGGCTGAAATGGAAAAATCAATTCAAAAGATTTTGACGACAGTTCCATCTGCTGCTAAAAATATTGGACCACCTTTCATTTTCAAAACATTGACAAGAAAGTTGCCTCGAGTTAAGAGAGGACTATGTTGAAAAGCAAATATATGTTTGCAAAATTTGGCGTTGTTTTTTTCAGGCCGGGTACTCCCCTAGCTTATTACAACGCTATTTACACCTCACCAAAGCTTTCCATAAAGTCAAATTCTAGTGTTACCATGATATAAAGAGCTGGTTGATTAAGTGTTTTCTGGGAATCTGTAATGAAACCTCTTGGCTTGTTGGAAATAAAAAACATAAATTCATTAAAACAACGCATGGCTTAATTCTAAGTCAGCGACCTTAAACAATATTATCTTGAAATATCAGCTTCCACCTAAAATCAGATTTTTTATGTTTGAACTTCAACCGACGTCTCTCCTACACCTAAAACAGATGTCTACTTCTATATAGATGCTAGAAGAACCGAAATACAGGTTTCAAATTTCTTTGTTAGAAGCGACCGAAAGACAAAAGAAAAAGTGGAAAACATTTTTTATTAATTTAAGGAAAAGGCAGAAGTATGGAATTGTATAAAACATACCTTCGGAATCCGTATTTCAGACATAATTAATATTGTGCTGCTTTCCTTCGCACCACGTATTTCCATTTTCAAATTGTCATTTAAGCTCGATTTTTATAATAGTTTTTTTTTGGATAAAGCGTAACGTAGAACTTCGAACAATGCTGTTGTATATGCATTATATCAATTCGATGCTGGTAGGAAACATTTTCGATTACACTTAAATGTTTCGCCCACATTTTTACATTGATTATTTGATACTCCCGATTCAAATGGAAACACTCTCCCAATTTTTATAGTTCTCACGAACAGGCAATCGTTCTAAGAAATCCCTCCAGCTGAACAGGGAAGTAATCAACACAAATAAACACTCTATTAAATGTTGTTGTATGCTTTGCGTAAGATTTTCGTATCATTTACGATGCCGAATGAAAAAGCAGGAAAAAGAGGCAAATTTATGGATATGTTTATTTCAAAGTCAAAGAAATCACACGTGGTGGTTGTGTCTAATAAAACAAACAAACAAAAAAATTGATAAACGTTTTCAATTTTTTACTGTAGAGAGCGATAATTTATAAATTTTATAAAGATGTACGCAAAATTAAACTTGCAATTTGGAAAAAAGCTATTGAAATCGTAACCACATTCTCTCTAACATCTGTAAAAGGTTGTAAATTGACAACAACCAAAACAGCTGTGGATCAAGTTTCTGCGCAAGACTGTTGATTATGTTTGGTATCGTCTTTCTTCGACTTAAAAAGTTTTCTTTTTCTAATTTAACAAGAAGAATTTTCAAGCTTTGCTTAAGTCGCTATTCTTTTTGGTTTAGCTAATTAAGGAAGAAGTAATCGACACAATATACATAGCAAATAAGGTTAAAACATTACAAATTTATTGGCGTTTATTTTCATATCATAAATTTATTTTCTTGGCTAATTTTTCACTTTAGGTGATTGTTAAATTACATATTAAAAACAGCATTTTATAATTAATTTGTGTTGATTATTTCCAATATTTAATGGTTATGAATACAGCTGAGCTTCCAAAGATTATGCATGTGAACTGGTGCGTTTCGTTGAGGACCATCTCGAAATTGCGTAAACCTACGGCCAAAGCTGTGCTCCGAGATGCGAAAAATTAAATAAATTGTGGAATGAACAGGTATAGTTAAGAAACGCAAGTAACTACACATATGTGAATCATTATTTAAAGGGTTTGACTTTTTTTTTATTAGAGGCGGCCATAACCATACCATAACCATAAACAAAAGGCGCCATCTACCATCGCAATAAACGACGTACGGTAATGAAAAATGCTTTCAAGAGAAAATTTTGCATTTAATAAAGGACAAAATCAACTGTTAAGGAAGATAATCGTAGAAGACAAGTCGTTCACGGCCGTGCTAGGGCTAAAGGAGGAAAAGAATGATCTTTTTCTAATAAGTCGAATACTCTTAACAATATAAATTGGCTTCGTAGATATTATTAACGTTTTCCCAGCAGAGCCTAGAATGAAAACGAGTGAATAATTTAAAATTAAATAATGAACCGTCGTGTAAAAAATTCTTTTGTAGCGTTCACATGTAATTGAGGATTTATTTATTTATTTATATATGTTGATAAATAAAACAAATTAAGTTATGTGCAGATTTTTTAAAGAAGCATGGCTTACTAATAAATATTATTACCAATTTTAACATTAGAAGTTTAAATAATCCCCTAACCTATTTATCAGTAAACGCTACATCCTAGCATTGCAAATTTCACTCACATAGATTATTCTTAATATAATAAATAGTCCTTAAACAAAATATTGAAGCCTCTTGTTAAGATGTGAATAAATGTTGATCAATCCATGCAACTTGGGGACAACACGAAACTAGAAACAAGTTAGAATTTTATTACGTACTGATAGAATACTTAAAATGGATAACAATGAATTTATGCTTAGACTAATAAAAAATGTCATGGGTGCACTTCTACTACATAACATATTGAATATTAAGAACATTTTGACATAATTACTTAGGTTATAGACATTTGCTGACCAATGCAATGTCGCCTGTTATTTTTGTATGTGCTGTTTTTCTTTTATTTTTTCTTTTTAGTGAAATTAAAGATTAGGTATGGTAGCATATTACTCAATTATGATGCTACATAGAATTGATGTTCTTAGTATTGCATACACTTATGTATGTACAACTGATGTTCTTAACACTTTCGTTAATTAGCGGTCGCGATACAGAGACTTATTACAACAAGATCACTACCTTTTTTCAAGCCTCGATATATAAAAGAGGGCAAAAACTAGTAAGAAAGTTATATTTGGCTGGGGCGACGCTCATATACCTACCACCGTTGAAATATTTAGCGCCCATGCTTTTATTTATTGTCAATATAAATTGGATAAAATGTATGTTTCGCCTTTTATTCCACTAAAAGTTATTGGTAAGAAAAATGAACTTCACATGTCGTGACGTCCCCATAATTAATCTGCTGTCTTCTGTCGTCGCAATCCGTCCCCTTTTACTCCCAACTCCCCAAGTCCTATTATTTGATACTCATATAGATGGTATTATTAAGAAAACTTAATCCACCATGGCTCGCCACATTTATTTTAGAATTACAGCTCTCCTGCTTCGGTTTTACTGAAATCTGGCTAAAGCCTGAGCGTCATTCGCCGGAACATTTTTAAAACGATTTCCATCTTTTCAGAAAAGATCGATTAGATGGCATTGGTGATGCTGTTTTATTCGGCATATGGGTTGCCTTTTCTTCTTGTTTATTTGCATTTCCAGGAGGTTATTGTTGCTCGTAAGCTGGAAGCTGGTAATCAACATTTATATATAACTTGTTTTCGTATATTCTTCCAAACGAAGATATTTCTAGGTATAAGAAATATCCTGAGCTTATTTGTCACGTGGCTAAAACGCTATGCTCATAGTGTTGGGAAACTTCATTTTACAGCAAGTCATTCGGTGCTACAATCATATTTCAGGCTGTATGGTCCCCACTTCAACATCTGATAGATCTAGCGTACTTTTCAATGAATTATTTGATCGAAACAATTTTCAATACAATCACATTCCAAATTACAATGGCGGTCTCGTAGGTCTTTGTTTCGGCCGGAAATAGTGGTAAATCAATTTTAGCGGTATGGCTAAATACTTCAGAAATGATTCACCAAATTTTTTTTTAATAATAAAAGATCTCTTTTAATGTTTTCAATTTAGTATCTTTCAATGATGGAAATTGACAATAATGGTTAATGAAAAAATTGCGATTTCTATAGTAGCCGCTAAGCTTAAGGTAACTCCCTTAAAATCTGTTTTTATGTCATAGATGGAGTTGTACGCAGCGGTAGTGGGCGTTCGCCTAGCAAAGAAAATCGGAGTCGTGAATTGAATCAATCCAGGGCCCACGACATGGTTGACAGATTCCAGAACAATGGTGAAATGACTCGCTGCAGACCCAAGGGAACTTGAACAATTTTTTATGCTTCGTATTGGATAAATTTATGAGACTAAAAACGTTAGCTAAAGACGTGGGTACCTTCAAAACAAAACCTTGTTGAGTTAGTGTTGAAGCTATAATGACTACGGTACTACGAATGAAGAAGAATGACTCCATTCCTTCCAAACCTTTAGGTTTGGAATTTTACAGCTAACGATAAATATTTTTCTTATTGGAAGAGTTTACGTCGAGCAACTGCCACTTTTATGCTGCATCTAATATGCATAGAAGTTACTGTCAAACATGGGAGACTATCAGAAACTGTTTTCACTGAAATGATAAATAAGCCGAAGCTATTTCTTATCAATCAAGCTCAGCAACGTGAATATGGCGACGAAATCAATCAACTCAAGCGTGTTGAAAGCATTAACAAGCATACCTTTATATGAGTGTTAATTAGATCTCTTGATCAAGACGATCTATTACGCGCTCATTGAGGAGCGGAAACGATGCGTTGCAATAAACCCATCATTTTACCGTGTAACAAGCATATAACGTTTTTAATTGTAAGAATTATCATAAGCAATCGCACTACACATATTACGCAAAAAAGTACGCCAGGAATGTCAACGTTGTGAGAATAATGCAGCAACACCGACTATTCCACAAATGCCATCAATGCTGGACTTACTAATTTCCAACGTCCATTCATATATATCGGCATAGACTGTTTTAGTCCATTCACATTCGCAGTGAGAGGTAGCAGGCAGAAAAGGCAGGGAGTTGTTCTTACTTGCCCAATGAATGTTTCTTTAAACGACCTCTCGCAAAAGTGGGTAATATTGTCATGATTGTCGACGAAATTCGGCTCAGACATACATGCCGGAAAGAAGTTATAACCGAGGTGAGAAAGCCCAAGGATGGAAAGGTGCGAAGAGTAAAAGTAAAGACCGCTACCGGTCTTTAGAAAACTCTACAGCTAAAGTGGCTACATTGGATGCCGGCAACGAATTGCAAGCGGAGGAAGAAATGTTGCAATTTTTGATAAGCCTTAATATTTCGATTACCGATTAGAAATATTGTTGACTCGTCATACCTAGTAAGCAGGAAACGTTCTTTTTTTTTGTTGCCTTTTTCTTTGATACTTGCCAGGGCCATTAAAGCTCAAATTGTTGGATAGCCTACTTAAACAAATTTTTTTGAACAGATCTGAGTCAAAACTACTACCGGCTGATTGTGCTAAAGACTTATAGAAGTCACTTAGCTTCGTGTCGAATTTAACTTCCTTACTAAGTGAGAAAATTTCAATAAGTGGTGACTTACCCGTGTCATATTTGTTGTTAGAGGTTGGATCCTGAATGATATCTATAGTGGTAGCGAGGACATTTGCTAGTAGATCAAAAATTATGTAACTATATTTTGCGTTATCGCTAGAAATATTGGTTGCGAATTGGATTTCACTATATATGGACCACGATTCTGAATTGATGTGAATCAGTTATACATAAGGTGTTTCACCACTAATAATTTTATTATAATTTTTTTTAATTAGTATAAAGTTTTATAATGTGCTATTTCATCAAGTTATTCTTCGATTGCTATAAAAATAACTTTGCAGTTTTGCGGTCATTTATTACAAGCAGGTTAACGTTTGGAATCAGTCTAGCTTGGTATATTCCACTTGCTCAAGTATACAATATGATTTATTCATTATGTTTGATTTTTCTGGTGGGAATATAGAAAACCCAATATCTTCGTTTTATAATGCAACAAAGTAAGTAAGTATGCATCCATTCCAATCAGACAATCGAACTACCTCCCTATTGCTGTTTAACAAAGTAGTTAGATACTACAATTGCAGTAGTAACAAACTTTTTAAAAAATATATGAAAAATGGATTTGGGTACGGACATTACGTCTAGTCTACTGCAACCCATAAATATAGGCACATCAAATGATAAAATGCTCTCTGCTTATAAATCCTAAATACTTTTATAAATTGCTTAAGTCAAAAAGAAGGGTTTCCATATATTCTTCCTCCATCGTTTTTAATGGCTCAGACACCACTGACGACACTGTAACATCGAATCTCTTTTCTACATATTTCCGATGAAATTTTTCTACCTCTGATTCTGCTACAACTGATAATTACCCATACCAAAGCATACATTCGATCTCGATTACGAACTTCGTCATCTAAGAATATGACCTCTTACAAGGTCATCAAATATCGTTGTACACCAGTGCCCGACGCCTTGCACCCAAATTGTGTTCTGATCACCTACTAAAGGTTTCTCATGTTTCTCTGACAATAGGTATTTTCCCTTTGTGCTGGAAAAGTAGCTTTCACATATATGAAAATAGATATCTCGTAAGCCCAAAGAGCTGAAGGACAGGTGTGCTACAAGAAGACTATACTTCATGAGACTGAATGTGTCTATGTTGTGTGGCCTCCTTACTATAGATATTATGAAGAATCAGTACAATGTGTTCGGAAGCAACTGTTGCTCTTTGTCCTTAGGAATTAAATTTAGATGCGTTTGTATCTTTACATCTGCACCATGGCAATTTAACACATTACAACTGCACGAGTGAAGTTTGTCTCGTCCATAGTCCACGTTACCCACACACACATTTATCGCTCTTTATTTACGATTCCCAATTGATATTTACAAAGCTTTCGCTCTTAGAATTACTGCCTATCAAAGTAAGGTCTGAGAGAGTCTGAAAATTCATGCGTTTCGTCGCGGCTTTTATATCATCACAACCAGAATTGTAAGAAGTACAATTCTTCACTCGTCGGAGAAATAACGCAGGGAAGTGATGTAAAACTATATTCAAAGTGGGCATTTACAAAATAATTAATAAAGGAGCGTTTACAATATCATACATAAAATGCTACAGCGTAACAATATGATATTAAGAGTTATTATGATATCTTTATAATATTGTTACGAAATTCAGTTTGTATCACTAGATCGTGGATATTCTTTTCAAGAGAAATACACTTGCACGTTTTCACTACAAGGTTCTTTATTTATAATTAATTTCTTTAAGGGTATGGTTATTTACATTTTACTTTGACGATATTCTCGACTTCGCAACTCTAATATTCTTTTTCGACTCAAATGTTCTTGTCCGAATGACTCTGCTTTTTGCAAATAGTCAAATATATATATATATATATATATATATATATATATATATATATATATATATTATTTATATATTACCATAAAATAGGTTATATTTTATGACATATTGTGTATGTAGTGTACGTAAATGCTATTGTAATAGGAGAGATAACACTATTGCAACTCGCAATATAAGCGCTTTGGTCGTATAGGGCACATATAGGTTTCTTAATGTGATGGAACGTATGTGGCCATTTTAATGTTTAATCTATGTGGACGGCGAAATGATGTGCCTTCGATTTCGCGCGCCACAAATCTTATAAAAATAAAAAATGGGGATTATGGGTTACATCTCTTTAGCGGAGCGTTTATTCAAAACCGACTTAACAATGGAAATTAAACACTGTGTCAGACATAGGCGTGTCGTTTACGTAATCATATACCATCATATTCCAACCACACTGAACGGAATGGAATTTTAGGAAAATTTAGTAGGAATTAATAAATACAGGTTTGCGGTGATATTCAAAAGATTGGACTCTTAGGCCACGTCAACATCTGTCGAAGGTAGACATATAGTGCGACCGAAAGGATGCCAAAAAACAACTATTTCCCTATAATTTAAATAGAGATGTGGTGAAAACTTTGGGACAATCAAATATATTGGGTATCTTTAAATGTAAGCAATCTGGATCCGTTAACCCACGACACAGCCTATTGTTATCTGGATTAACTTTGTGGTGTAGTTTTAAAATATATTTATACACATATATGTTTTATACCGGATATATAATATTATAATAAAATAGCCATTTTTATCAGTTCATGCTTTAACGATGTATTTTTGTTGTTTGTTGTTGGTTGATAACGCGCGTCACTTCTATGAAAAAAAATATCACAAACCTATTTTTCATACATTGACAGGTGTGCTCAACCGGGAAAGGTTTTATACCTTAACCCACTGAGCACTCACCGTAGTGAAGACCAAATTGAACTCTATCGCACTTGAATTTTGAAATCGCGGGCTTTGACCTGGTAGTTATGATGTTACACACCAAGCTACTCATGCATACTCATGTATAGTGCGGGTGATCGTTCATTTTCACTGTAACTTAAAAATAACACGGAAAATAAATTATGTAAAACAAGTTTTTTTAAATTTTATGTGATTCAGAATAAAGCGATTTCTTACATATTAAAATGTTAAGTGCATAAACCTTTAATATATGGTAACATAAAAGTAGCTGTAAAACTTATCTGTTAATTGTTAGTTCAACAATATAAAAGCTTATACAAAAAATTTTTTGATATATTTTTTTCAATCAAGTGTATTACAATGCGCGTTCTACTTTCCCAGCCCTCTTATTTGACCCCGATGTCAACCGAATTTAAAAACTTAAAATTAATCCACTATATCGTAACTGCCTACAGTTATTCTATTCTCAACCTTCTATTTTGCTTACCTTATGAGTAATAACTAGAAAACCTCGAAAAGGTTAAAAAAAATTAAAAAGTGGTCATTTACAGCTTTGTGTGGGCGTGATCGATTTTTTCTATTTATGAATATTAATAGCTCTTTAAAAAATAAATTTCAAAATTACCTCTTATATTATAATATAATATATGAGTAATGAGCAAAACAAAAATGAATGCAAAAATAATACGAAAATGCATTTACACACATCTTTCAATGGTGGGTATAATGAAAAATTAAATTTAATACTTTATGCTACAGTCAACAAAAGCGCGTTGTTTTATACAAAGGTCAATCAACAAAGTGGGGCGAAGAATCCCTCATCGTCTTGTTTGGTATTCGATCAAATCACAAAGAAGAAATCGAAGCTACGTTAATAGATGTCGTCTTCGGATAAAACAGTCGACTACCGGGCGAGTTCGTGGTGAAAACTAGATTTTAAATTATTCGTTTTAACATAGTCACACACTCCAAAACAATACCACAAAAATATATGTACTTATAGAGCTTAAAAGCTTTAAATTTATGGTTTGACGTGTTGTAAATAAATCGAACTTACAGAAAAAACGCTGGAGTCTGCATCGACTAGTTAAGAGACAGCACAAATGTTTTAAATTAGAAGTCAATGAACGAAGTCCAAACAACAGTTAGAAATAGAATTAAACCCGCAAAATAAAAATATATAACATATCTTCATTAAACAATAGTTCTTTCCGAAAGGGAGCAATGTAGGGATTTGATAGTTTTTGTTTTTAATGTAATTTTTGTTTGTTTTAATTATAAAACTATGAAGCTCTTATTATATTACTTTTAATACTTTTTGTCGTTTTATCGATCGCAAAAATGTCATGTTCTTGATTTCACATATGATGATATGTAACAGTTGTCTTTGTCTATTATAACGCTGACAACGCGGCGACAAACCGTGGGGTCAGATTCCGCGACTCAATATGGAGTACGCACTCGTTTCGACAGTCGGTTCCGATAGAATCCTTTTGGTAGTTTGTGCAGTACGATTGCTTTCGAATCGAGAAAGGTGTTTCAGTCGAGACGTAAACAACGGAACATGTGTGATATTATTAGTGTATTAATAACAATATTTAAGCAAATGAACGAAAAGAACAAGAAGAAGGTAAATAAATAAGCAAAACAATAGCCCAAATCAATTATTTTATGGTACCAGAAGAGAAAAGATTCGAAATTAATTATTTGCTTTTGCCAACATTTTGGACTTTCCGTCATTAATGAGATGAGATCTTTGTATCTTTATTAATTATATCAAATATTTGCAGTTCGCAATAATATTCTACTTTATTTTCCTTTTGAAGAGTGTACTCTACACTTTATGATCACGAAATTTTTCACTTAATAGTAATAAAAATGCTTATTATATCAATTGCCATAAACTTACTCAATACAACGACCCGATAACCGATAACTGTAAGCCCAAACGGTAAAATTAGGTAAATAAAAACCTTGAAGAGCTAATATAGTTTAAACTACAATTTTTAAAGAAATTCTGGAAAATTAACTACAACCAGTGCTTTTACAACAGGCTTAAAATATTAAGCCAAATTATTGAAGTAGCCAGAGATAACTACTATAGATAGTTTTGTAATGCATTTGTTATTGAACATACCCACTTATCTTTAAATTAAGCGAATTTACCTTGAACACAATTCTAATGACTTACTTTATATTAGCATAAGCAGATATATTTTGCTATTGGTGTAAGCATTTACATATTTTGTTATTAATATAAGCACTTATTTTATTTGGCCTAATTTTAATAATTAGTAACGTATGCGTTAGTTATAAATATATTTTAGTATATAAGATATACTAAAATATAAAAATAATTCAATCAATTCAGTTGGAATCAGAATAAGAGCACTCAATTGGATTCAGTCAAAGCGTATTTTCAATAACTTTGATTCACTTCGGAATAATTATTAACCCTCAAAATCAAGTACACCGCGACAATTCGCGAAACTTAATTTGCGCAATGCGCGAATGGTTGGGTTAAGACACTAAGTAATTCCGAAAATTAGTTATATTTTATGTTTCATTTTTATTCATTGTTAACAAAGTGATCATGTCACCAATTTCACTCCGATTTTATGACGTAGCCTCTTTATTTGCTTATAAAATGACAATCCTGCATGCTCATACCATGGCGATCCTCTCAATCGCACCAAAACTATTTTAAATCATAACAATTTATGTTTTTTATACAAGTGTGTCGTACGTATATATTTTTCACTCTAGAAGAATATAGAAGAATTTAAAATTTTTATAATTAACTATAATATTGACTTGGAAAATATAAAAGTAAAAAGATTGTATGTAGCGTAATAATAATGTTACGAAAATGCCATATTTAATGATATGAGTTTTGACGAAAACTAATCCGGTTTCCTCGAATCTAAATTCCAAGGAACGGGAAAACCAAACGCGCATTCATGGCATGTTCTCTGCGTCATGCACCTGGCGACTGCCGGAAAGATTAACAACAATTGACAGAAATGTGAGGTAAACCGGATTAACGGATTAAAATGCCGCGATGAATTAAGGTAATGCTAACTTGCTTGTGAAAGGGGATTTAAAAGAATATTTGTGGAAGGAAAAATCAGTCGGGTCAGTCGTAAGCGAGTCATAAAAAAATCGAAAAGTGAGTCGTGAGAGTCGAGTCAAGAGATTTGAATTGCAATATTCGAACAGACAAGATCAGAACAATAGTGAAAGCGTTGTAAATATAACTCCCTGTAATTTGTAATAGATCGCGTAAATAAAACCTCTACTATCGTAAAAATCACTATTATTAATAATTCAGCGGTGCGAACTTAATTTAAAAATAAATAAATAACGTAAAATCATTTAGTTCGCATTCGTAAATTCGCATTATATTTTTCACAATTTAGTTGGATTATATCGATTCCATGCGTATGTGAATGGAATTCTCCGAATTGTGCACAGAGTGAAGACGTAATGTATTTTTTACGTAATTAGTTTGATTTTTCAAATATTAATGAATCAAAATGTGTAAGCATGAAATAAATTCTTAAGCGGACTTTAACAAGAATTTTTTATTATTATTTATTGTACTTGTCAGCTGCTTTTTACGTCTGGAACCAGTGTATTATTTTTCCATTTAGCCAATACATTTTTTTATACAGAAACAGAATTAGGTGTAGTAATAATAATAACAAGTAAGAAAACTATATTCGATGGCGCCCAAATGTTTTATACTCATCACCGTGATCCTAAAAAAAAGAAGAGGACTAAATTTTCAAACACTATATTATAGGGTGTGTGCTGTTGATTTATTGTATTTTTAGAATAAAAGTAGACATTTATATGGTATACGTGTTGTACTTCATGATTAACAAAAAAAAAAGAGGCGAAAAACAAAGGTGTTCACAGTTTTTGTTAGATGGACGCATGGACGTTGTAGACGTAGACGTGTTTTTTGAAAAGTTTGGATCGTTCTCAAATTCGAATTGCAAGTTTGTAAGCGATATCTTAATTGTTATGAACGGTAGAATGTTTAGCACAGATACTACGCAGTGGCGCAAACGAATACATGGACAGTTGGACGGATGGACATGCTAACATGCATTCCAAATTTAAAAATAATTTATATACTTAAATAAATAAATAATAAATAAATAAATAAATAAATAATTTATATACTTTATGGTGTTTTTGATCCTTGCCTCTGTGCGTAGTAAAAGTTAAAAAAAAAAATTAAATTATGACAAACTATAAATTTAAGTTGGCGCGGTCGATATTTTCTGTTGTGGTAGTGTTACTACAGCATCGCCCACAAAATGTACGTTCAAATTGTTGTAGATTTATCTGCTGTAGTTCTTTTGAAAAGAAGAGCTGTTCTCAGTTTATTGTAATGTAGGCGTGGCCTCCGACCAGTTTAACTCATTTTCAATTCCAGTTTGCGTACAAACGCTTTCAATGTTTCTGCAATGTTTCTGTTTCTTCTGTTAGCTTCTTGTTTACGACCAGGACAGTCATTAAGTAGGCAGATACACTTGGTTAAGTCGAATATGAATTTGGCGCAGATCGAGAGTATATATATTCTCTGAAGTTTACTACTGGGCGTAACCGTTCTGACCAAATGAATATACTCATCAACCTTCGGTGATGAGTATAATAATTGCTACCGCCATCGCCTAATCTCTAAAATTACGTATTGAATTATCAATGATCGTGTAACATTTGACTTTCGATTGTAACCTTAGTTACAAACATAATCCTGTAGCATTGTTTAAGGTAGAGCGGAAAATGGCGACTAACAAAATAATTGGCAGGCCTGGGAGATTGGCATGCTTTACAAACGGGAAACAGATGACGAACGGTGAGAAGAACACGAAGAGAATAAGTCGAGAGTCGATGAATAAAAAGTGAAGAAAAGGAGTATTAATGGTTCGTTGAAAGAAATAAAAAAAAGAATTGAGAAAGTGAAGTAGAGAAGTGTCTGTGAATAATGCTCAATAAATAATATGGAATTAATTTTGTGATATTGTTATTAAAGGCTGAAATTTGACGATACTCTTCATGCTGCATTGGAAATTAAATTAAACTTATATAAGATCTTATGAAGAATTTTGAGACAGGGGACAATTTACGCATAATTATTTCAGTTCAATGAAATAGTTCACCGTTTAATTTTTCCTCACTACTACTGAAGGTTTATTATTATGAAATCTTAACTTTGTCGTTGCTGATCGTTTACTCTCAACCACTGCCGGCTCGAGAGCCCAACACTCACTCCTTGCCGGCTCGAGAGCCAAACTTCGACTCGCCGGCTCGAGAGCCTAACCACGACTTGCCGGCTCGAGAGCCTAACCACGACTGAC
This sequence comes from Glossina austeni, assembly GCA_000688735.1. Taxonomy (NCBI): domain Eukaryota; kingdom Metazoa; phylum Arthropoda; class Insecta; order Diptera; family Glossinidae; genus Glossina; species Glossina austeni. Next base: position 11,802 of record KK503006.1, on the reverse strand, counting down.
TTGCCGGCTCGAGAGCCAAACTTCGACTACTTGCCGGCTCCAGAGCCCAACACTCACCGACTTGCTCGAGAGCCTAACCACGACTTGCCGGCTCGAGAGCCAACCTTCGACTGACTAAAACTAACTTTCTCTAACCTATACTTATTCTATCTTATGCTATCCCTAATCTATTCCTAAACAATTTCTTATTCTATTCCTAATCTATTCCTAAACTATTTCTTATTCTATTCCTAATGTATTCTTATTTTAGCACTCCCCCTCCCCAGAGACGGAGAGTCCGTGAGGCCAAAACGAGGGTACGACTTTGGGTCCTCACAATGTATAATTTATACTATAATTTTGCCTGAGAGTTGTTTATTATTGTTTTGTTCCTTAAAACAAATGGAGTATTGCATATTTTAGTTAAAGAAACTCCTACTGATATGTTAAAAATTACATGTGCCGGTTGACATAGAGAAGAAATTGAGGAAAGTAACGATAAGAGCTAATACACTACCGAAAATGGTTGGAGAAGAACCTATGTCGAATCAGTAGAAAAGAAGGTTCAAATATTTACATACCATATATGTATTTTTCTTTTGAATTTGTACTGTAAAAAAATATTATTATGAAAATACTGAAATCCGATTACTATTAATTTCTTTGAAATAAATTCTGACTTCATGCATATAAATTCACACAAGTGCGTATGCAAAGGGAATTTACTTAAACTATCAAAACGCTGAAAACACTCACTACTCGATAAGGAATAATAGCTACAAACCTAGTTTTGTTTCTTTCATAAAATTTCACCTTTGTCAAAGGAGAATTAGTACTATATTTTGGAAAATAAGTAACTTAAACGTTCAACTACAGTAGTAACAACCTCAAACATTGATTACCAAACATAACCATCATTGTATTAAATGTCATCAGCAGGTCAGCTGGGCTTCATCGATATTCTATATTCATCATATCTTAAGTAATACGATATCCACAACTAAATATAAGTCTTAAAGTATATTTATTTTTTTTCTTTTTGTTTATTCTTAATACTAATGCTTTTCGTTTTTATCTTCAAGATAATATTTACATAAAAATTTTTTTTCTAATACTATTGGTAAATTCCTTTTTTTTACATGTTTCGTTAAACATATAAAAAGATGTGCTCAGGTTTTTATATGATGCCCGTTCGGTGCTTAGGTTTCGTCTGTCCTTTGGTCTTTATATGGATTTAAACACGTGCATTTGTTTTTTGTAACCATCTGTGGTGTGTAGGTGGCACAAAAATTTGAAACCTTTCATTTCTCCCGAACTAACTAATTCATCAATGACATGTGCGCGCGTTCTTTACAGTGTCCCATCCCTGTCAGTGAATTATTCTTCATTAAATTTTATTATTTAGCATTTAATGGGTTTAATAAATGATTTTAATTAAAATGATTGCACGAAACGTTTTATACGAGAACATTGGACTGGGGCAGCTTCAGCCAACGTTACTTAAAATTCTTTTTTGTGGTGGTCGTGTGAAAACAACATTGCTGTGGGTACAACAATACTTGTTTTCTATTCGTACATTGTAAGTACAAAAGTGTAATTGTTAACTAAAATTGAACTATCGCTGCGCCCACTATCTTATCGTCATTCATCGTTCAAAGCGTGAGTACCTCAAGCACCTATAATTAAAAAAAATGTCAAGTTTGTCCTCTACCGTGCCGTCACTCGGGTACTAACATGAAAATTTGTAATGAGCCGTGGAGTTTTGTCAACTACTTTACAACGGCTGCAGCAGACTCACTTTTTTCTGTTCGCGGCCAACATAGTCTGGCTCAAATTCTTCTGCATTGTCAACTTTCAGAAGACAATTAAAATTACAACAATTAGAAGAAGTGAAGGAGATTGAAACAGGGTTGTAAATGGAATTTCTCCGTGAAAAAATTACAAATTCTTGAACAACCAAAAGACAATAAAGATTATTCAGGCCCTCTACTAAATTCCGGTCATCAGTGGTTAAATGATCAGCCAAATGCCAGCGTACTTTCTAACATATCAAATTCTTCAGGAACCAACAACGTTCCTATCCTCTAGTTTAACGATAAGACCTTCTACAATTTATCTGCACAAACAAGCCAAATTATGCAAACAGCAACGTAAAAGAAAACTGGTATCACTATAAATATCCGTTAACATAGGTATCTTATTAGAATACGAATTGTAAATAGCTGTCAGCATATTTATATATATAAACAACGATGTGTGCATGTGACTATGAATTTGCTATCAAAGTCATTTCCTTTTTCTGTACAGATCAATTAGCACATTTTTCTATTTCTTTTTCTTAACTAAACCAGTTCCAGAACAAAAAAACAAAACAGTGCGTCTTTGTCAAGCATAACAGGTTATGGGCTAACGAACTTCTGTGACTCGTACAGACTTAAATGGAATTACATAATTCAGTGGTGTGGCATTTGATGAATGGGGCTTTGGGAGGAAACTACATTTGGATTCTTTTGAATTGGTAGATGGAACCTACCAGGGGACGAAGAAGTGTGTACGTGATAAGAAAACCGCAAAAGAAAAGTGGAAAATTTTAGAGTCGGTTTTTACAACAAGAGTTTAGTGAATCAAGAAGAAAGTGCCTTACCTCCTATCATAAAACTTAATTCGGGAATTAAAAATACCAGGAGCTAAAGTTGACGAGGACGATATTTTATTTTTTAATTATTTATTTATTTATTTACTTATTTACACATGAAACTCTGCTAAAATAAATTAACAGCCGAACTCAATTGACTCTTAAAAGTAAATCTTATACTAATTATTATTAAAAACTAATAGAAAATATATAAGTAGAATTGAAGAAAAAAGAGAGAAAGAAACAACTAGCACAGACGCACACTCACAACCAGTACAAGTCCAAGTTGTAAGTGAACCCCTAAAGTATTGCAAACATGCAAAAGCTTGGCAACCGATAACAGTAAACAATACACATGGCTGGATTAAGTCACCGAAGCGAGATAATTAATGTATATATTAAATAACATATATAAATCAAATAATGTATAAATTGAAAAACAAAAAAATATATTCCCGCAATTTTGCTTTTCATTTCCAGATAAATATACCCCATTATAATAGCACTGCTATGTTTAGAAAGGAGAAAACTGACATTAAACATGGTCAAACTTCGATTTATATCCGAAGAAGCAAAATTAAGCCACCATACCGATGAAGATAATCAAGAGAAAACTAAATTTTGTGGGAAGAAAATTTTTGAGAGATCCAATGGCAAGTGCTACAAATGCGATATATTGCATATGGTCATCAAGACTCCCACTGTAAGCAGAGAAACGTCTGAATGACTGAAGTAAACAAAAGAAAGATATAATAGCAAAAGACAAAATTGTGAAATCACAGTTAACTTTAAGTTAGATTGAGTTAGATGGTGAGAGAGACCACATGGCCCGTGCAGTTGTGCGGATGAAACCCCACAAATCCTACTAACTACCGCCCAATTGCAATGTGTTCGGAAATAACCAAGACCATGAAAACCATGTAGTCAACTCTGCTACGTGGTAGGGTAGCTAAAATCCAACGACTTAATTTGCAATAGACAATATAGCTTTCGCAAAAATTGGTCCAACGGTCCTTACGTGTTATCTCCCCGAAAACTGGAACCGAGTATAGACAGACTCAAGTTCACAACAAACACTGCATGATGAAAGCACATTAAATAGGAACTTCATAAAAATAAAAGAAAGGGATCAAGGATAAATTTCAACGCCTCCAAAATACTGCGTTGACTTTTTACGCGTACAGGAAGCGATAAACAACCCCTCTCATCTGCTCATCTGCGACAATGTAAAAGAATCGGCAACCTTTGATATTCTAGGCATGAGAATACAAAATGATGTTCTTTGGACAGAATTTATATTCAGAGTGTCGAAAGATGAATTTAGCTTGGCTTAGCTTTTTGAAAGTGGTTTAAGAAATTCTTCACTCCACCCGACATCCGTATCGTTTGCACTGCCTATATCCAGTCAAAATTGCAGTATAAATCGCATGTATTGGCAGGACCCTTCTCATGGAAATCTTTTCTAGCGGCGCTCGAACACATAGAGGGAACGGTTTAAATTTTCACGGGTGACGCAATTGTTTCTAAAACTCTCGATATATATATAAGTGCATCCAAGGCAAGCGTTCTACAGAGATGATATAGATATTTTCACCAATTAAGTCCTTTACAAGGACCACCAGGCTTTCTAAGCATTCGCATCCATTATTTTTGGAATTGCCTGCATATCTTATGACACACTATAGCGACTCGTTATTCTTTAGCCGTACTGCCAACCTTTTTTCCCTCTCTCCGTACCTATAACTCTTACTGATCGCCATTGTGAACACACGGTTAGGAGACATTCCCTTATTGACTGGTCGTATAAACAAAAAAAACATATGGCGAATAAGGAAAGAAAAACTTGCTATGAGTATTAAAATTAGTGTTGCGACTAAGACCAAGGGACCAAAGAATTATAGCAAATCATTACGTTGAGATAGAAGGTCTGAGTTGTAAAGGAGGATCAGTGACAATTAAATGTGTTGCACGTGCGCGAATTGTGTGACAATTTGTTATGCTTGCCTTTGGTGATATACAAGTTAAGTTTTGCAAGAGCGGAATTATATTAACTACCGATATACCGCAAATTCTGTTCAGAATGGAAAATTACGACTGCTAGAAACGTAAAATTTTATAAATCCTTTTTTGTTTATAGTTCTACACAGAATCTCTTCTAATCGGGATATTATGAATATTAGTAATACATATGCTATGAATGCTGATAATCAATATTCTGACACTGTGGATGAAATTGATGCTTTGGTTCTATAACAACTGATTAGACCCTTGAATGTAATGAAGTAGCGAATCGTAATGACGCAATTTGGCGAAGTGAGAAGAATCGAAATTTTTCTAGGAAATTGTATGACTACATTATCGGATTCGAAATAGCTCGCGCTATTGTAAGATGTGGATCAAGTGTTGCAAGACCTGCATGGTAGAGAGAGTTCTTCAAAGTGGTCGAAAACAGCGGCAATTTATATGTACACCTAAAAAAAAATTTTCACAACGGAGTGCCGTCATTCGCTTACTACTATGTAAGCATCAAAATGAAAATCAAAAGATTAGACGAAGACAACCAGGTAGAATAAAGCTAAGTCCACGCGATAAAGAAATTGTTGAACATGATGTTCAAGATCAAAACGAAGTTTGTAAACGACTAGTTAGAGCGAAAGTAAATAGAGAAGATGCAGGCGTAAGCGCGTAATAAAATTTTGAAAGGATATAAGCCCAACAAATAGTTAACATTGAGCGATCGTCGAAATATCAAAGCAAGTATGATTCTAATTCAAACCGAAGCACTCAAAACGGAAATGTAAAACAACAGTTGAAAACGAAAATGCTTGAGTTGTTCTAGCGACTGCAAAAGAGCGAAGAGCAAAACTCAACCTCAGTTGAAACAAAGTAATGCAGACAAAAAATTATGCCTGCAACGGTTGGAAATTATAAGTGTTGTTGGCGTGGAAAAGCATTGCGTAAAGTGAGAACCAGAATGTAGTAAATTTAGTTAGCCAAACAGTTCAGTTATAAAATGCGATGCTGGACGCTAAACTGATTACTTAGAAGAAATTAATTCACATGCAGAAATGGACTCTAATTTTGTCTCAGACCATACTGAAGAATGTAACCTAAACGATAGTGTGAAGAGAATGGCAACGTAATTGGTGTTGCTAATCCTTAAGATGAACAACATTCTATCGCGTTGTTCTCCAGTAAAGCAGAATGCATGGCTTCAAACTTTGTCTCGTTAGAGGCAGTTTGGTTAAAAGGCTTATTAAAAGATTTAAAAGTAAATACTGATGAGCCAGTTGCGGTATATGAGGACAACAGAGGATGTATTGGTGTGACGTGTAAACTGGAGAGCCAGCGAGGTAAACTTATTGGTCAATTGTGGGATACGATATATCTTCTGGCAATACTCAACTTGCATAATTATACCAACTGCATAGCAATCGGCTAACGTGTTTACCAAGCCAATTGATACGAAGCAATTTAATAATTTTGTTACAAATTCAAGACCCACCGATTGAGAGTGTGTTAGAATATATTATAAATATCTCTCAGAATATGTATATATACACCTTTCATATAAACATATATTTACATGTATTTGCTGTCAAATTCATTTTCCTTTCTATACATACTAATCGGAATTTAAATAGGCTTTTCTTTTCTCATTACAATTATACCTTGTTATAATAAATCATAACAAGGTATTAAATTCTGTAAGAAGTGAACTTAAATTATTTCGTGTAGCACATACAAAAAAGTTAGAAACTGTAAAGGGTTAAAAACTGTGTGGCGAATTAAATCTAATTAAAATGCTAATTAGAAATAAACTAATAAAAAAAACTACACCAGACTTGATTGGGGGATGCATAAATTAAAGTTGATAAAAGAAAATAACAAATCAGACGCTGTATGTTTAATCAAATGTTATTTAAAAGTTTGAACTGAATTTCATGTGTATGTAAATAAACAAATAAATAAGTAAAAGAATCTGGTGTGGAAAAAATCCGCTGATATTGACTGAAAAGCAAAAACTTCCGTTAAGATAGAAACAGAAATGGAGCATTTGTCCTTTATATTACAGATACATTACACTCGCGTGTCATGAAATCTACGCCAACTGCAGTGCATGGAAATGCGTCAAATACAACGGCAACATAAATAAACATTAGAATGTTAAGCGAGACCGAATCTACCAAACTGCAAATGGTACCATATATGATGAAGGAGTTTGATGATGGTAAGAATGAGTCCCAAAGTGCTAAAATGCGTCTTTTTAATATATTCGAAGGCAGCGTGTTGCCAACTAAAGAACGCGCAGAAAGCAACAAATACGTTGTATGGTTGTTGATGACACTAGAGCTGGCTGGATAGGGAGGCGAACGGATGATCTATGGGCAAAAATATGACCAATTTTCGCAGCAACGGAGAGATCTAATCATTGCTATCTCATCATTTTAATATGCTCAGTTTGTGTCTTCCGTACCGGTTAATGTTGAATTTGTAGAGGTTCGTTTAAAAATTAGGTTTAAAAACACATACTCTCGTATTCATATCTTCCTCCGGTATCTACTTGATCAGAAGATATCCCGTAAGCTGGGACTCAACTATCCCTTAACTGGAGTACTCTTATTGTAGTGAGTGACTCCAACCTATCACATGTGTGTTGGAAGTTCTTCAAAAATAGTGAAAGGCTTATTGCGCCTAGTTCGAACAATCATCTCGACATATTCTTTGATGGTATTTTTGATTTATGTCCAACTTAAGTAAACAATGTTATGAATAATATAGAAGAATTGTAGATCTGGTAATTTGTAATTATGATGAATTAGATGTCCAGCCTTCTACCCTTTTATAAACCGTGAGGTTAATTATCATCCAACCCTAGGAATCTGTCTTCATCTAGAATATGATACAATGATGCGAAGCCGTGATAATAATCAAAGGTAGCTACATTAAACTTTCAGAAAACTAATGTTTATTCATATAATTGTCGAGGACAAGTTAAATCTTTTGTTTCATAGATTCTAAAACATAGGACATAGCGGTATGCCTATTGCTGTGTCGGTAATGCAATTTGCGTTTTTTGCACCGTTCCCTGCTTGGCTCACAAAAGAATTAGTAAAGTAAAAAATAAAAGAAAACAGTCTTTTTAAGAAACTCAAGAGTTACCATACTTTTAGTAATTGAATGTAATTAATGCGCACTTATAAGTAGTAAATGCCGCCAGCTAAGTTGGATTTGCTATTTGGTTGATGTGCTTAGAAATCTCAACCTTTTTTACTACTTCAGTAGTTCGAAAAGGAAGATAAAAGACTTCCCCACAACCGAACCGACACGGTAAAGGACTTCTTTACAAATGAATTGGCTGATAGTTCTCTTATTTTCAACATATTCGCAGAATTTTTCCAGCGGACTTACCTTTAGAGTAACTATATATTTTTCAACTATCTTCACGTTAAGGAGGCATCTAATATCTTCCCGAATTACGTTATTTCTATAGATGAAGTACAAAATGGTATAATGACACTAAATATCTTGTACATGAAGGATCCGGATGGTATTCCGTCGTTACTTCCGAGAATCTGTATTTTAGTTATTAGAATATTGAATTTATACGTTTGCAGTGCAAGTTTCCTTACAGTGTGGAAAAGACGTTTCATCGCCAATCTCCACTAAGCTAGTAACAAGCTTTTTAATGATAATTGCAGAGGCAATTGTAAACTTAGGTCTTAGAAACTAGTAAAGTTTTTTGAACATTCCTGCGCCCTAGAATTTGACTTAAATGTACTTAGTTAATGGAATGATTTACTTCGTCTCACTTAACCGGAATAAATGCAAAAAAAAAGCAATAAGTTCCTAATGTATTCATCAGAATACTCTTTTTCTGATCTTGTCATCTCTATAAGGAACGTTTTACTAGCTTACTAAATTTTTGTTCGTTCGTTCGATCTGAAACGAACATATTGAAGTTTGTGCACTATGCGTGTATAGGATTGCACTATGAACATGGAGAATGCATTTTAGTGGAGAATTACTTTTGTGCGCTTGTGCGTGCGTTTGCTTAAGGAATTATATGTATGAAGATAAGCAATAAAATATTTGCTTTGTAGTTTTTTCTGTTTGACTTTTCACTGTTAGCATTTTGATGCTAACTTTTTTTTAGAAGTAAATTTAGCACATATTCTTAAATTGTCAATATTTTTCTAAATATCTATATATCTATAAAAAAAATTTTTAATTCATTTGTTTTTCTGCTATAAATACTCTGCTTATTGATTAGACAATCGTGCACAACCTCCCACACAAGCTTTGAGCTGTTGCACCAGGCGCGTTAGAATCTACTTTAAATGGTTGCTTCCCCAAAAATATTTCAGACCTATGTACCATTAATAAGTGTCATTACTATATTAATTCAATTTAATACCAACTTAATATCAAATACATATTACCCTGTAAAGCAAATGTCTTGTTCCAACTTCCAATACTCTATTCCTGCATATTGAATAGAAACATTTGAATTAAATAGAATAGGAATGCATATGAAATATATAGGACAGTTTCAATAACAAAATAAAATACCAGTGTAGTACCGTGATTGGTGAAGGCGCTATCATTGAAATGTGGGTTTCGGTGCGAGGTGCTGGGTTGAACTCCGTGCTCCATTTATTTTTATTTAAATGACATTTCGGGTAATTGAATATTGATGAAAACTTGAAACAATGGAAATAATTAAAGAACAATTTTTTGTTTAAATAAAAAGAATAACAATAGCAGAAAAGCTATATATTATATAGAGTAGATATTAGGAAGGATAATTTTTTTAGCAATAAACATACAGATATATTAAAAAACAATAGTAAATCTCCAAAATGAAGGCAAATTTGTCTATAAAATATGTTCATACATATTTTCGCGGTTTTGCTTTGTGTTCATTGCACTGCACTATGATCCGCAAAACACTTTTCTTGGCCAAACGTTAACTTTGCACCATTCTCTAAGTCTAATTTTATTATTGAAATCTGATACCAAATACTTCAAACCAACGAAAAATAATTTTGTTGTTGTAACATACAATTTACCGTTATATGACAAAAGTTGAAATTATTTGATGTATTTGCATCCAGAATTGCGTTCGTCGTTTTATAGAGCTTACTTAAATCGTTATACAGCACGTGTAACTACAATTAATATGAAAAATAAGGGTGATGGTGACTTCATCAATTTTATAAGACAGAATATACAAAATTGAAGTGCTAAAAATTAATATTATTTTTTCCAGAAGCCTTTTAAATTTTTGATATTTATTTTATTTATTAAGTTTACCAAAACTTTAAAAATTTTGTTTCATGTTATTAACGATACGTTCAAAAACCGAAAATAATAAAATGTTTGTTTCGAGTTGTGGTTTTTGCGGTTCTTAATAAAATATTTTCTTTCAGCAATGAAAATTGAAATCAAGTTTAATAAAAGTATAATATTTGCGTAAAAATGCAATTTTTATTAATTTAAATTTTAAAAATATAATTTTTTAACAAAAGTTTGATTTTAATTTTTTTTTAATGTTAGATTAAAACAGTAGAAGTGTACTTAAATTTTAATTTTGCAAAAAACATTGTTGTTTTAGCTTTTAATACTTTTGGACAAGAAAAGTGGCATTTCGGAGCATAGCGCACTGTTTTGATTAACATAACTGTTACAAATATAAGCGGACAGAACATACGACATTGAACGTAAGAGTTCGGGGCTCTATGACGACGCTATGCATTAATAATAACGGTCAATAAAAGAAGCTTATCCCCCCAATAAAAGTGCTATATCAGAACTCTGTTGAGCTTGAAAACCTGATTCTAGGAAAGAACAAGTGTTCTCTTTTATAAAACTTTCAATTGGTGTCGAAGCATTTTCTGGCTTTCTCGACATTTTCGAAGATAAAAAGTTTTAACTTTTTACTGATGAAATTAAAGCCGCACTCATTGCGCTCGGCTTTAAGTACCATCACGTCCAATGATTGTTAAAAAGTAAGATCATGGGGAGGGCCCCATGTTTTGAAAACGGTACGGCATTTGAATATTATGCGACAGAATGTTAAAATCTTACTGCACACTGTTATTTGCTGGGATTAAATGCGAAAGTAGAAAGGTGATGTCGAAACTACCAAACGTTTCCATATGGCGAACGCTTTTGCCACATAAAGCCGATAGGTACTGTTTGCGATGGCACGCATAAGACTGCAGATTGTCCTAATTATTCCATAGTAATGTGTGCAAAATGCAATCAAATTCGGATTTTTATGAACACCGCATGTGTGAATCCTGCTCTTTATCTGCAAATAGAATAAGAGAAACTACGCACAAAAAGCAAAATCCTAAAATAACTGTTCTTTAGTACGGTCCTCTATCGCGCAAAATAACTTGATGTTTCCAGTCCTGCATCACAAAGCTAGTGAGACTATAACTTTCCCGACCTTTTACGAAACTTTGTAGGAATTAACAAATCGTATGGGCACTGATTATGTATAGGGGTTAACTAGATTTCATTTTCGAGTTTCGATATTTTGCTATATGTATGCACACGAAATACGAGAAACGCTCTCTTAAAACTGTGAAATCAGGCGTATATAAAATCGCTTACGCCTTGCGTTAGTATTGGTTGTTCTGAATTAATGTTGGTAATATTGTTTAGAGGTGCATTTATAAAAGAAAATGGCTGTAATTTGAAAATAAAATGAATTCCAAACAAAATTGTTTACTTATAAACAGCTAAACCAAAACAAGAAAATTTTAAATATGTGAAAAATAAATAAAGTAATTCTTTTGCTTTTTACCTTTTACTCCAATTGCCTGATTAATATTCTTAATTCGTTAAAGCTTGCAACCAACTTCCGTATCATCAAACTTTCCATACGTCATCATAGGGCGTCGCTATCATTGATAAAATGCAAAGGCGCAGGGAAAATATAAAAATAATTCCGCTTTTGTGAAATTTAAAAAGTTGTTTTTTATTTCCAGAAGCTCATTAAAAAGAGAAAATTTAATTTTAAAACACTATACATTCCTTATACAAAAATTCGTATTCATAAAATAAAAATAAGAAGACAAAATACAAAGTTCAAGCTCATAATAAAAATGATGAATAAAATAGAAACGAAAAATCGAGGTAACTTAACGGAATTCGAATTCACGTGGACAAATTAA
>KK503005.1:74727-89863 GCA_000688735.1 Glossina austeni | reverse complement strand
CTTGGGCCGTGGAATTGATGGCATGACTTCGTGTATCCGCTTCGATTCGAGAGAGGGACGATGGTATAGTTTGAATGAAACGCCAGGAGGTCTGAGCACGGCTACATTTGAATTTATGTCTTACGAAAGCTCGTTGTTTTCTATTGCGGAGGATTGCTCACGCCTTGACATACGGACCAATAGATGGGAGGCGATACCTTCTATGCTTTCCAAAAGGTTCGATTATTCAGCCGCTATCATAGCAGACGACATATACGTGTTCGGTGGTGCTTCAAAAGAGGACAAAGATGGGGAGTATATTAACAGCGTAGAATGCTATAATATTTTTAATAATCAATGGACAGCAGTCGACTCGCTGGAAGTTGAAGTATGGGGTGGGGGAGCTGCAGTAATCACCGACGATTTTAATTTGAATTGAATCCTGAAAGTTAAAAACTGTCTTTTATTTACTTTAATCTATATTTTAATTTTTAATTATTTTACGAACAGCTATAACTTTACTTAAGGAAACGTAAATATTTTTTGAAAGATATATTTAAAATAATCATTTTCAATAATGAGAAAAGTTAGCCGTTTGCTACAATCCTACCACGCACTCAACAATGAAAAATTTGTAAGTTTCTTATCGTATAATATATGTATGGAAGTGTAGAAAGTCAACAATTGCTCCCACTTCAAATCTTCACATGTAACGTTATCCCGACTGTTTTCCTTCTCTTAAATCTTATTTCGATTTGGGATAATGCCTCATTTCACCTCGCACAACAAGATTACAGTGATTTTCAAAATTTGAGAGCAAGCTAAGAAAGGCGATGAATGTTTTTTTTTTTTTCACATCTTCGACATACATTTTTGTCGGTTATTCCCAAGTCAAGGCTGACCAGGCTTCTTTTGTGTTTGGCTTGTAGGTTTTAAGAATCCGATTTTATAATAAAACTGATATGGGAGCGTTTTCTTATGACTATTTCTTCAGTATATGAAGACGTGATACAAAATCAAAACAATTATGCCAAGAATGCACATTGTGCTCTTTTATGACCGTAGTAACCGATCACAATGCGAGAATATTGAATCTTGAGTCAATAGAAAGGTTAAATATTTCAAGGTTTCACTTTTATTTATTAAACCACATTTTAATATCTCTTATATCGTTCCTGAAATTGAATTCAAACGAACTCTCATCTCATTGTGACTTTAAAGTAAATCACTTTTTTATACCACTGCTCTACCTTACTAGGGCATCTCGCTAAGATATCTTACTATGCTATTCTTTTTATAAATTTTGATTGCGAAATTGTAACGTTTTATTTAAAATAAGTCATGTAAGGATGTAAATTGATGATTCACGAACCTAACGCATGTTTTCCGGCCTGGCTCGTCGGATGGTTTGAGTAAATAATTAAATTAGGTTCGTGATAGTTTATTTGTTTCGCTACACCTGTCTCATTATTTTAGAATAACATGCTTACTGAATATTTTGAATTTTTCCATTTAAAAAAAAAAAAACAATCTCAAGCCCAACCAAAACTGCTTTTCCCTCACCCCTCAGTCACCCAGTATATTAATTTTTTAATAATAAAACATGTTCTTTATTTTATCCAAAAAAAGAAATAACAAGATATATATGTTAGATAAAATTAATCTGAATTATAATCTAACTTATGCAGTTTAAGATCAGTTATGTTTTTTTTTTTTTTTTGACAAATAAAACCCTTTTAATTTATTTATTTATTTATTTATTTAATTTTTTTTTAAATCTCCTACAGAGATTTTTTTTTAAATCTTCTACAGTAGAATTTTTGTAGAAGAATTGTGAAACGCACTTTTAAATTAAAAGGCAAAACCAGTTGTAAAATCAAGAAAAGCTGAACCATCTCGTCACTTTAGTTTTAGGAAAAAACGTGAAACTGTTGTCTGCTTACGTCTCAAAAGCCTTAAACGAAATAGTTCTGTCTTAATGCTTTCCATGTTTTCGAATTATGAAATTTCGATTTCCAAAAGAAAAAAAAAAGAAAACCACCCACAGACTTATATGAAAAAGGAAATAAAGTTTAATAAAACATTTTTATACCCACCACTGTAAGATGGGGGTATAGTCACCCAACGAAACGAAAGCTTCAGAGACCCTATAAAGTATATATATATTCTTCAGCAACGTGAAATGCTGAATTGATTAAACTGTCCGTCTGTATGGTGTTTATTGATGGCATTCTCCTGGTCGCAAAAATGAAGTTATAGACTTCAAATTTGGCAAAAACATTGGAAGTTTCTACGCGCAAGTTGGTATCGAAAATAGGCCAAATCGGTCTGAGCAGACGCGCGCAGTGGAGCGTAAACTGAACGCAACTCTTTTTTTTTTTTTTAACAAAAATTCTTGGATTTGTGCTCAGTTACTTCGAAATTGTTAAATTTAGAAAGCTGAAATTATCCGCATTTGTGTTGTGAAACACTCTACTTTCTAGGTCCAGAAATGGAGACAATAGGCCATAACCACATAAGGTTACGAATAATTAAATGTAATTTTTTTCACTTTTTTAAAGTTTTAAGCTTATTTATCATAAGGCAAACAAGACCGAATGTTTAAATCTATTTTGTACACCCCTCAAATGAAGGAGGAGTATTATCTGCCTAAAAACGGGTTCGTGTTAAAATGAGTATGGTGGACAACGCAATTACTTTTTTCCTAATAATACCTCAGATATGGGTATCAAATAAAAGAACTTTGAAGAGTTGAATGCGAAAAACATAGCGTTGGGTATGCGAGATTCGGCCGCTGCCGAATGTAATATTCTTACTTGTTTATAGCTACATTTTTAAAATTTTTGTAACGCATAGAAGCGCGGCTCGAACACTTTTCTTCTCACTATAACAATCTTAAAGCTTTGTTGAGGAGTAATCTTGGCTTTAAATCTGTTCCTCTCATTTTCGGCTTCGCTTTGATTCCCTCCGACTCCCCTCGATTTCTGTGTACTCGAAAATGTGCATTTTTCCATGAACTCAAAAGACTATGTCAAAGTGGAGGTCATGCAAACGACTTCTTCTACTCGCGCATTAAACGCTCTGTCACTTACGACACTATACTCGTCTTCTAGAGTTGTGACCATTGCCTTGCAATGTTTTTATAAATCAGGCGTTCATCAATAGGTGACCGCTACTAAAGTGAACTATTTTGCAAAAGTCCTATTTAGTCAAATATGTGGCTTTTTATGTAATTATTTATAAGGAGTCATCATTTGCTTCAAAGAGATGATGTTTCGGTCAGCACTTGCTTTCAATGTAACTTTGATTTTTCTTTCCCCAAAGCAAGTTAGCAGTGGATACATGATAATATGGAGTGAAATTTCTTTATACCTTAAACCAAAGGAATATTAAGTTTATAAGGATGTGTGGAACATCTAGAAGGACTTGAGATAGACCCACCTCTTACTATACTGTCGGATTCAGAATCATTTTCTGAATCGAACTAAGCTTGTCCGTCCGTCCGTCCGTCCGTCCGCCTTGTTATTGTGTGTTCAAAGTGTCGACCAAAGAATTGTGTAGAGATATTTTGATGAACACACGTTTTGACCCAGGGACAAGCGCTATCGAAAATGATTCGGAGCGGACCACTACTTTCTGGCCAGCCAGGCTGTGCACCATCATAGTTTTTTTTGTTAACAAAAAAAAAAAAAAAAGAAGCAGTAACAATATACTCGCGTCAAGCAAGGTATAGTTGATAACAATTTTGTACGTAGTTTGTATAGAAAACATTTCGAAAAGTGTTTTAGAATATTTTTAGGCGTTTAGTTTTTTAAAACAAATTCTTGGATATTCTACGCTGAATATTTTTGAAAGTTTTTTTGCAAAGAATTTCTTTATTCTTTTTTTGAACATACCTATTGGACGGCTTTGTCTATGAAAATGTCGTTGAATCTTTTGACAACATATCCGAGGATCCAGCATGAACCATAAGATATACTAAACTTAAAATAACAAATATTTATGTTTTAATTTTAAATTATTCTTATTTTGTTGGTTGATGTAACTTCCGTAAAAATATTCATTACCCGCAGTAATAAAAAAACAAATGGAATCAGTAAAAAAATGATAAAAAATGTTGAGATATATATTAAGAGTATATCCATTCTTGGATTGTGTTTTTTTGGTATGAACAACACAAAACTGACAATATATTTAAGAGAAAAACTTTTAAAAATATAATTTTAATTTTTTTTTCTAATGACAATAAATTCATGTTTTTTTTTCTTTTCAATTTTGAATTACGCGGCGGTAATAAAATCTTACGCACACAATTGAAACTATTTTTAAAGTAATGGCAGAAAGAACAATCATGTAAATAATATATCAACTGGCCATTGATTATGTACATACATACATACATACATGATGAGGTAGGTGAACATTATCGCAACTAATTACAATTACTTAACGATTAAGTCAAAAGATAAGATTAATAAAGGGTGCGAACGATAGATTATATGAAAAATTCGATTATTATTAAAGGAAATCGAATACGATCATTATCGATGCCCTACACAAGTCTGGCATTTGATTCCGTGCGTAATAATTTTCTTCCTTTATAGCAGGATGCGATCATAATCCTTTTTATTAATAATTGGTTTTAAAAATATTATAAGCGTCAAGTGGAAACCTTAAACGAACCGATCGAATCAATTCCGATGGATATAAAAAGTGTTTATGAAAAATTTTCTAGAGAGTTTATAAAGTCGCGGTCTTCGTGAATGACTCGACCTCTACTCTTTAAGAAGAAATTACTGACCTTTAAAAGATTCCGATCAAATTTTCATATCATGTTGCAAATTGCATGTGAATAGTTGCAGGCCATCCCTGATAATATAGTTATACGCAACAAGCAAAATTGCTATAGTGAGTCACGGTTCACCATTAAATATACTTCAGACCACCCTACAGTTATTAATGCAAACTCCTTTGCACGCCTGTGCAAAATGAGGGATTATAGGAGAATTGGTCGGAAAAGTTTTCTTATCCGAAGCCATTTTCGTTAGCATTTGTCCTGGGTCAGACAAAGTCTGCGCACCAAATTCCATTAAAATAACTCAAAAGTTTGCGGCCGGTGGGTTGAACAAAAGAAAGCAAGACGGACAGACAAGCTTAGGCCGATTCATAAAGTGTATCTGAATCGATCGGTGTAATAAAAGATGAATCTCAAGTCCTTCTGTGTGTTATACACATCCGCACAAACTTCATATGTCGTTGTACCGCAAGTGGCGTAGGGTATAACAAGCAAAGCTACCTGCCTTCTGTTGAAATGAGCGAAGAAGAACAAATTTGCTTCGATTCGCAGAACAAATAATGTTTATCGTTGATTAAGTGGAGAAGTATTGGACTGCTTCTATGACTAAGACAGAGAACAACAATAAAGCGAAACTTCATTCATATTGTTTTGAATGATATTTTAAATGACGTTATTCCAGAGCAGAAGAAAACCTTAAGCGAATTGCATATAGAAAGTTTTCAACGTTCGTCCGAAAAACATATCGGGATCGGATAGAGTTTTGAAGCTACCTGAACGTTATTGAAGTAACTTTCTGTATTAAATCGGAGGAGTAAATGAAACAATGCGTCCAGAGAGCAAACTTGAGTTCGAATACCTTCTTATAAGGGGTAAAGTTATGGAAACAAAACCTTCGGTTGAAGAGAAAAAACTCGACCCGATTGAGAAGTTTTGTACGACATATCTTGGGTAGTGCACTCACCACTCTTTTCTCAATCGAAGGAAAGTATTTTCTGACATTCTTGAACTTTGGTTTTTTTAGTCAATTTGGAAGAGATAGTTCCTAGAGCGTATTTTACAGCGCTTAACATATCACAAGTCTATCCAAAGTAATTACGGGATATTACGTTAATGAACAAAATCGAGTTTTGATAAAAAAAATATATATATAATGATATATATATATATATATATATATGTATAGGGCCTCGTCAACGGAGAAGGAGTCGTTATCAATTAAAAATTAGACATAGGCACAGATATAGATTTTGGTGACAGACATTTCTGAATGTTACGTACGCAAGGCTAAGCTTACTATAGTGACCTCCAAAATGGCGGACGCAGCTTCAGCCCGTGGTAGTTTTCGTGCAGGATTCGGTTCTAATGGTGGACGTGGCGGTCGAGGATGCGGGCGCGGTCGTGGAGGTGGACGTCGGGGTAAGGAAGATTCTAGCCAGTTACGAAATTAGGACGTTTGGTAAAGGACGGAAACATACGTTCATTAGAAGAGGTCTACCTGTACTCTCCGCCTATCAAAGAGTTCGAAATCATCGACTTCTTCTTGGGTGTTGCTCTTCGTGACGAAGTTTTAAAGATCACGCCGGTACAGAAGCCCACCCATGCTGGTCAACGTACACGCTTTAAGCCGTTTGTGGCTACTGATGACAATAACGGCCGTATTGGGTTGGGTGTTAAATGCAACGAAGAGGTTGCCACCGCTATCCGTGGAGCAATTATTTCGGCAAAATTGTCTCTGGTGCCTGTTCAACGTGGTTATTGGGGCAATAAAATTGTTAAGTCTCACACAGTCTCTTGCAAAGTAACGGGAAAATGCGGTTCAGTGTAAATACGTTTGATATCTCGTGCACCTCGTGGCACTGGCATTGCATCTGCCCCCGTTCCTAAGAAACCGCTCATGATGGCTGGTATTCAGAATTGTTACACTTCTGCCCGCAGTTCAACCGGAACCTTGGGTAATTTTGCCAAGGCTACTTATGCTACTATAGCAAAAACATATGCCTACATAATTCCGGACCTGTGGAAAGAATTGCCTTTAGGTTCGACGCCATATTGGCAGTTCAGCGATTTCTTAGCCGATAAGCCAGGTGCCCATCATCATAATGACGCTTAAAGATGCGTCAAATTTCAAATAAAGTATACCGTGGGTTCCATTGTAATTCGCTACACGTTTTGTGTAGTATGATACTTTTTACAAACATATAATATATATAATAACTTATATCTGATGTATCACGATATACTTTTATTTTGATATCGACTTAAAATTTTTGCAGATTTCAGGGACTCAGCGTAAAATGTTTGTGAGCAATCATTAAATTGAATGACTATTCCGTAAGTGTCAAAAGAAAGCTTTCAATTTCTATAGTACTGAGCACACAATGTTTCCTCTAACGGGCGTAGCATCACAGAGACACTACAAGTCACAAAGCGCTTTTATATTCTGCACCCTATTCGGATCGGGTCACTTTTCCGACCTCCTCTGTTATTTCCAGAATTCCGCGAGATAAATCACTAGGTAGTAGTGTTTCGGCGTTCCAAGTTGATGCGAAAACTTTGGATCGGATGATGGGGCAACTTTTTAAACTTGTCATATACCCATCCCAAGGAAATTGAACTCTTACGTGGCATGAAGCACTAGTTTTCAATACTTCTTGGTGAAAATTCGTTTACTATAATAATTTGACATAAAAAGTAACCTAACCGAATTTGCACCACGCAGGTCTATTAATTGGACCCTAACCCTCATAAGGATTCTAATAAATAAAAGCCTTTATACGCCTAAAAGTTCTAACTTTTAATACTTTGTGAGGGAAATTGGTTCTTGATAAACTAAGCGTAGGAAATTTGGATTATCTAGGTCTGCATCATATATAGGGGCTGTCACGGCAGCATGATCTTCTATGGCGACTAAGACGAACTTGTGGGTGATTACGATGGACGCAAATGGAAAATAATAAGAACTTTGACAAGCCTAGGTTTGCTAAATTTGGATCACGTTAGTTGGCGTTTTTAGTACCGTCCAATATGAAGGCTTCCATGCAAATTATGGATTTACAAGAAAATTTAATCGGTAATTTTTGATGTATTATTAAGAAAATGAGTGAATGACTGTATTGAACGAAGTGGTGTAGGGTATCTAATAGTCGGCCTAACTATAACGTTTTAACTTATTATCTTTAGAGTTTTCGTGGCGTAGCATCAAAGTTTTGTAACGAAATTAAAACGTTTGACTATTGATGCGGAATATCAAATTTGAACCGGGTTCACAAAAACTAACTATACAAACGAAAACACACTGTTTTCTCTTACGACGAGTGACTTGAAAAGCCTCTGTATTGCACTAATACAACAGATATTTAAATTTTTTAATTCTTTTGATTCTTTTCTAAATTGAATTCGATGAGAGTATGCCATTAGGGGAACATATATAAGCCCATCTTGACGAACAAGAATGTGTTCTTAGGACGTGGATTTTTAGTCAAGCCTTATATATTTTTTGTAAAGTGTTCCATAGGATTTTCTCGTTGTCTGAGGCAGAAGGAACTGCAAAAAGATAAAGAGATAGACAGGTGTGTCCCTACAGGTACAGGTGTTACTTACACCTTTATCGATTAGGGCTCGCTATAGGTACTACACAACTTTCTTGCCCTTGGTGCATGCAGCAGAACAAAATGGGCGGAGATGATGCCCGCAGCCTAGTGGTTATGTCCTCGATACCTAAAGTATTATACGGTTGTTGGCTAAACACGCGCGATAGCTACTATATACGCTTGCTGCCCTCGTAATCTGTGCAATCGAGATAAAAAACTTACTTACTACTTACATAATAATGTTTTTAGGTGACGGCCCCCGACTGAATTCGAAGAAGTAGCTTGTTTAGCCTACGAATGCGGCCATGATAAGCAGAAAAATACTTAAATCGAAAATGGGCTTAAACAAACACATGGACAGACAATCATCGTTCTCACATTTGCATAGATGTTTATGTGTGGAATTTTGAAAACTCATTTCTATTTGTTACTGATATTTGAAAAATTCTATATACTCTGCACTATTTATCTATATTAGAATATAATCTTGCGTATGCAGTAATATCCCCTATGACCCGGCACTCTTATAACGTGTTTTCATATTACGCGATTTCATGTCCTTCGTATAACATGTGCTTGCCCTATATAACCCGGGGATTTCCCCCTTAATTTATAATGATTTGCACATTGTACGTCAGTTTCGCGTACGTTTCGCGCATATTTCGTTTATAACATAGCTTTCCCTTAATATGCAACTTAAACCCCTTTTAACGAGAGAAAGTTAAACGTGAATCATTTGTATATATAACGAGCTATACGGCGGGGTCATACGAGTGCGTTTTCCTACAACGAGGAACTAATCTTTCGCGTTATAGGGCGCATTACTGTACTCTGCGTTATAAATATTCTTTGAATTTCCCAATATTTTGCAATGTCAGTTATTGCCAGTCACTCCCCTCTACAACACTTTAAATGGCTTATGGCGAACGAATTTAATTTAAATTTCATTTATCGACTGACTCAAGTTTTTCAGGGGATGTACTCATTTTGTCATAACGTTTGCAACACTCGAGAAGAAAGTTGCAGAGATTGCGTAGATTATATACGTAGGTGGACAGAAAAAAATATCCAAGTGCTACGGAAATTTCAGCAGAATAATGATGCGAAGCAATCATTCACTTTGGTGAAAGCGTGGTTCCGAGGGCATAACTTGTAGGTCACTGAAGTCAAGAGGCCAAGTCAGTCTGCCGACCTCAATCTTGTTAAGAATTTTTGGGGAAACTAAGGCGTCCGATATTCTGTAGGCGTAAACAAGAACTAGGAGAAAATGCTTAAAAAGTATGAAGAGTATATAGATTTTAGTAGAGACCTGCCGTAAATTAATTTCATCCATGCCTATGGTGGTTATACCGGCTGTTGATTGTCTGACTTGATTTCTATAAAAATGGTTACCTTTAAATACCCAAATATCGCATTATTCTCAAGTCTGTGTATAAACACATATCTTACTGTCCACTAGGAGACATGTAATATTTTTGAGCTGAACTGCTTTTATGTTTCTGGTTCTGTACTCCTAAAAACATTTTTACATATGAAAATGTTTTTACTCTAAATAGGAACACACAACAACACATAACAACATACACCTTTTTTCTTATCCATCTGTATTTATATCGTTGATTAGCATCAAATTGTGAATCAATATGACCATGTCTGTCCGTCCTTGTGGTAAATGTGGTCGACAATTTCCTGTTCGCAAAAATGAAAGATCGACAGCCAAGTTGATGGAAACATTGGAAATGCTTGCACGCAAGTCAATACTGAAAATGGGCAAAATTGGATAAAGGACAGCTATCACGGTGGGTATGCAAGGTTCGGCCTCTGGCGAATATAGTTTTCTTGTTACTTCTTGTTATTCTTTTTCTTTTCGATGTCTCTATTGATACAATCAAACTGTGCATATATACATTTATTTTTAATTAGATGAGATAACTAGGAAGGGTATAAATTAAATTGCATGGCTTTTTGTAGTGCTTATGATAAGATTTCCGAATATAGCTAAAAACAACTAAAAACAAACAAGAAATGAATATGAAGTCGTAAGTAACAGTTAATTCAACGTAAGTTGACATTTTGTGACGAGAGATTTTCATTTTTTCTATCCACCACCGAAGAATCTTTTTTTGCAAGCAAAAGCAAGCTTCTTGAGCAGAGTGAACTGCTGAATTGATTAAGCCATGTCTGTCCGTCTGTGTGGTGTTGGTTGTTGGCACTCTTCTCGTCGCAAAAATGAAGATACCAAGATTCAAATTTGCTAAAAACATTGGAAGCTTTTGCACGTAGGTTGGTATTCGAAATGGCCCAAATTGGTCAGAGCAGAAGCCCTTAGTAGAGCATAAACTGAACTTAGCTCCTTTTTTCTTAACAAAATTTTATGGATTTTTGTTCGATATGGGTATCAATTAGAATAACTTGGAGCGTGGAATGCGAGTTTCGGTTCCCGTTGAATATAATTTTCTTTCTCGTTCAAATTCTTACTATTTTGCATAATAAAATCGTCGAAATTTGGGGAAAAGTTATGCAACACTCACTTCACTCACCTGTGTTTATCGCCCCTACGTTTACCTGGGAACCTATGCGTATTGTTCTGATGACCTGGCGTTGATATTGAAAATTTCTTTCGTTCTTTGGTTTAGCGCAAGCAGAACTAAACAAACTCTACACAAAAATAATATAATTAAAATAATTTTATTTTTTTCTTTTTTGTTATTTTTCTATTTTCTTTCACTTTTATATCTTCTTTGTTTATACACTTACACGCATTATTAGCATAATTATTAGTATTAATAAGAGGTAGAAAATCATTGTAACCAAGTCATGCATAGCGATAAAAGAAAATTATTGCAAAAATTTTTCAATTTTTTTTTTTTTTAGAATTCTATTAACAACATTGTAATGCAGCGATCGAGTGTGTGATGACGCGCGGGTTCACTTTGTAAAAACAAATTGAATTGAATTGCATTGAGTTTGATAAATATTGTTATGGGTTTCACGTCTGTCTTTATGGCTGTAAAACAATTGTTTATCAATGATATGAAAAAATTTGATTAGGAGTTAATGACAGCAATAATATGCAGTCATAATAACTCGCTGCTTCGAAAAATCATAAATAAATTGTCAGTTTTTGCAAAAGTGAATTCGTGCACCTATCGATTGACAAAAGAATGGAAATCTATCGAAACTCTTTGCGTATTAGAAGAAAATTTTAAAGAAATTAGTGCACAACTTTTTTTTTTTTATTTCCTGGTATCTAAGTAAGCGCCAGATATCCGAAGGTGCTTTAAGGACATGTAAGAACATTATAGAGGGTCACGTTGCACCATTAAATACCGTATAATAGATTTCAGTTGTCCAAATAAGGCGTTATCTGAGAAGTGATCAAAAACTGGTCCGATTCGCACCACTTTCATGCGTCCTTGGGCGAAAAAATATCGGCGTACCAAATTTCATTAAAGTATTTTAAAAAGTTCGGCCTGCAGGTTGAACGCAAGACGGAATCGATTTAGAAATTCATTCTGAATCGATTTAGAAATTCATTCTGAATCGACCCGCATAATAAAATGTGAGTGTGCCTCTAGCCCTTGTAAGTGTTTCAAACATTTGCAATAACTTAACATACCCTTGTACCGCAAATTATCCGCCTGAGTGGGAAAGTAGATAAGAGTCGCGAGTACCAAATCAGTGTTCACGACTTCATGTTTCAAGTGCGGTAGGGTTTTCTTTCCTCGTAGCTATCGTGAGTGCTCACTCGGTAAAGACATAACATTTATTGATCGGACAAATATCGCTATGCTGCGGCCACCACCTCCTTATTTCTTTCTCTTTCCTCTCTTCTTTCTGGCAGTCTCCAATGGGTAACTAGTAATTTTATGGAAGTACTTAAACAACTAAAGCGCACAAACGTGGGCAAGTAGAAATTTAAAAAATACGCCCTGCTGTAGGCAATGTTTTCAGAGAAAAGCAAGCAATCAAAAGTTTGGAAAAGTACGACTGCACGTTAAATTAGGAGGTATTCAATGGGCACTGTATACTATAAACGAAGGAAAGCGAATTGAAGTGAATTACAAAAATTACGGTATGCGCTGGGATTGGAAAATTTGAGAGTCATGCAATAACATATATGAATTTTTTCTTTTGTTCCCTTCGAAATTTTCGTGATCAATTGCTTGCTTCTCGCCTGGAATATCATCGAAACTATTTCGATTTAGCACCGTGTAAACCTTTTCCGCTAAAAGTATTTCACGTTTCCGGACTGTCGGATAGATAAGAGCCACGACTACCGAGTCGGGGTTCCCGGGTTCAAATCTCGGTGCGGTCTTTTTCTTCTCCACTCTTTTTGATATATAACAAAATCTTCTTTCCTGTCTGCGATATCAGATCAGCTAAGTGTAAGTTTTCCATTGAAAGTACTCTACGCTTTTGTGCTGTCTCATGGGCAAGCAGATAAGAATCGTGCTCAGTTGGTAATTGCATTACCCGATTAGTCGCATATTCACCAGACTGCCGTCCTTTCACTCTCACCCATGTCTTTCCCTTTCACACTATCTTTCTGACGTTCATCCTATTACACGTAGGATAGGATACTTCCCCTGAGTTCTGGGTCATATTAAAAAAAAAAAATAAATAAAAAAAATTATTATCGAGTTTATCTGGGAAGAATTAATACAGCGTTAAACACACGTTCGAGGAAAAAATCATATGCTTCCACTTTTCTGGGTATTGCATGCGTCCGTGACAAAGTTCAGAACAAGAGACGTAGGGCATAAAAAGCTTTTCAAAATTCTTGTCGACATAACATAACATGAACATAACATAAATTTTATACCTTATGACTTTAAGGAGCAAAGTTGTCCTCTCTATTCTTGTCAGGCGAATCATATATGCGTACGAACATTGTAATTATAAAAAATAATTAAAATCTTAATTAATTATGCTTTCGCTGTCGATTTTTTTTCTTTACATTCTCAGTTCAGCTCTCAAGTTCAGTAAATAATTGTGATTAGGAACGAAGGAATAAACAGACACACCACTGACCTGGATGGAAACGTAAGAATTCCCATTGCCTGAATGTCGTCGGTAAACCATCGTAGAATGCATAAAAAAACGATAATTCCGTAAAATTTAGAATTTTTATCGACCACTAGAGTGTGAATAAATGAATTATTTAAGAAAGGGAAAGATTCAAAGATTTCGAACAATCGCTTATACGCGACTTACTTACACTTAATGTGATGAAAAATATTATCGTTAGAAATATAATAAAATAATAAAAACCGTTCATTAAATGCTTTTAAGAAATTTTTTACGAAAATTGAATATAAACAAAAGATTTTGAAATAACAAAAAAATTTTGTTAAACAAAAGCGAAAAAAAAAAGAAATGTCAGTTGAAAGTAGTTCGTTCAATACTCTAAAGTAAAAAAAAAATTATAGAGTTTTCCAAGCACTAAAAATTTTCCACACAACTGGCCTGACATTAGTCCACAGTTTACAAAAATAAGGGGCCGCGTTTGTTGTTGTTTGTGTAAAAATATAAGGGGCCGTGTTTTTTGTTGGTTGTTGTTTGTGTAAAAATATAAGGGGCCGTTTTTGTTGTTGTTTGCGTAAAAATATAAGAGGACGTGTTTTTTGTTGGTTGTTGTTTGTGTAAAAATATAAGGGGCTGTGTTTGTTGCGTTTGTAAAAATATAAGGGGCTGTGTTTGTTGCGTTTGTAAAAATATAAGGGGCCGTGTTTGTGTGGTTGTTTATGTAAAAGTATAAGGGGCCGTGTTTGTTGTTGTTTATGTAAAAATATAAGGGGCCGAGTTTGTTATTGTTTGTGTAAAAATATAAGAGGCCGTGTTTTTGTTGGTCGTTGTTTGTGTAAAAATATAAGGGGCTGTGTTTGTTGTTGTTTGCGTAAAAATATAAGAGGACGTGTTTGTGTTGTTGTTTATGTGAAAATATAAGGGGCCGTGTTTATTGTTGGTTATTGTTTGTGTAGAAATATAAGGGGCCGTGTTTGTTGTTGTTTGTGTAAAAATATAAGAGGACGTGTTTTTTGTTGGTTGTTGTTTGTGTAAAAATATAAGGGGCCGTGTTTTTGTTACGTTTGTAACAATATAAGGGGCTGTGTTTGTTGTTGCGTTTGTAAAAATATAAGGGGCCGTGTTTGTGTGGTTGTTTATGTAAAAGTATAAGGGGCCGTGTTTGTTGTTGTTTGTGTAAAAATATAAGGGGCCGAGTTTGTTATTGTTTGTGTAAAAATATAAGACGCCGTGTTTGTTGTTGTTTCCGTAAAAATATGTCTTTATTTTGTCTTCGCTAAAAGATCTACACGCTTGGTTCGCGTGTTTATGACGGAGATATATATGAGAAATTTTGGTAGTAATCGAATTACGTTTTTCTAATAGTTTTCGGCGCCCTTTACGAAAACTGGGCGTTCGTTACTTTTCGCAATTCCGTGCATTGCGACCTTCGTGCCCTTTTTCTATAACTGTGGACGATAATTAGTAACAATGACGTAGAGTTTTGGTTTTCTGATTTGTTTGGTTCTTTCATTCTTATTCTTTATTGTTTTTTTTTTTTTAACTTAGCGAAGACATTTTTAGCAAAGACGCAACCCTATCTATCGTATGGCTATCTTGGTGGGTTATCTTCGCTTCGGTTTAACATCCATACAATGATGATTTTATAGATAGTTATGAAGAATGGAAAGAAATTAAGAGAATATTTACTTAAATATATATATATATATATATACGCTATATAAATATATAGATCATATAT
>KK503005.1:40629-61651 GCA_000688735.1 Glossina austeni | reverse complement strand
TATACCCTACACCACTTGAGGTGCAGGCTATATTAACTTAGTATGGTCGTATGTAACACGCAGAAGGGCTTAAAATGGACTACCCTTTATTATACCGAAAATGATTCTGAATCGATCCAAGCTTGTCCGTCCGTCTAGTGCCTGTCCATGTAAATTTGTGCTCAAGCTACAGGCCGCAATTTTTAAGAAATTTTGTACAC
Organism: Glossina austeni; assembly: GCA_000688735.1. NCBI lineage: Eukaryota > Metazoa > Arthropoda > Insecta > Diptera > Glossinidae > Glossina > Glossina austeni. Next base: position 61,451 of record KK503005.1, on the reverse strand, counting down.
TGATGTGCTTTGACCCAAGGACGAACGCAATTGAAAATGATTTCGATCAGTCCACTTTTTAAACCCCTCCCTACGTAACGCCATATGCTGAAAAAATTAAAATTTTTAACATTCCTCGACAAAATTCGCTGAGTAATAATATTTCGGCAATTTAAGTTGAACCGGCTGGGACAATTTTTTGAACTCTCTCTTATATAACCGTTCCTACCGAGCTTGAATCTTTATATGACAAAAAGTCTAATTTCCAATATTTCATGAAACTTGGCTCATACTAGTAAATTGACAAAGAATTTTTCCTTACCGAATTTGGATCATGTGGGTCTATTTTTTGGATTTAAGAGTTCTTATGAAACCCTTATATGCCAAAAAAGCCTAATAGTTAATTTTTTTGCGATGAAGTGGTTGTGTTTTGCCTCCACACCCATAAATGAAAAACTTTTTTTTTTTTTTTGATTGTTGGGAAGAGAGAGTTGAGTGTATTCGATGCGTAATTCCTTCGGGGCACGATCCTCCATTTTTGAGAAAAGCAAGCCGTGTCACGATCGTTGCTTGCACGCGCTTGCATATGTTGCGTTTCGTCATATCTTTCCTTATCGTTGCGTCGAATAGGTCGTAGGCTGTGTCCAATGCCTTGTTGACCTGTGGTGTTGGAAACGCTGGGTCCAAGTAAGGTGAGGTGAGAAGTAATTCGTTTTTTTGGTCCTTCGCCACTTGTGTCCCGTTTGCTTCAACGCAAAAATCCGACTTATCTACGGTCAGGACGATAATTGCATTTCTACTCCTCGCGCAGGTACCGCTCGATCGCAAATCTCGTCATCAGACGGAGGTAGCTGTTCAGTTGGTTGCTCAGCTGTAGTTAGATTTTGGATTATCTGCCCCTTGGGCTCGAATGGCCGATACTCCTCTGCTTCCTCTTTTTTAATTTTGTTTATTATATCTTGTTATTTGCCTCTTTTGCAGTCTGTGGTAGAGCTGCGTAACCTGTTCAGACGGTCTGGTCGGTTTTTTTTATTTCACAGCCATTTTAATGAAGAATCGATGCAATAGGTCTTGGCTTACCCTGTATGATTCTATAACTATGTCAGGGTAAGCCTCCAAGAGCCGCTTTATGATTCGTGTGAAATTTTCTAATGTTGTTATTGTAGTCACTAGTTGGTCTGGTTGAAGTAATGAGTCCAGAGATTGCCTGGAAAATTGGCGTTTGGCTTGGAGCTTTTGCCATCTGTCTACTGATATTGAGCTGCGGTGAAAAACATTGGCGATATTTTGTAAAAATGTAGGATGCTTTTGGTAACGTCGGCATTGTTAGTGAAGATATTTCTTTTTATTGCTTCTTCGAGTGCCGCAACGGCAATGTAGTTCCAGAATTGTAATAATTCTGCAACATTCCGCGGTGATGTGGTTTTCTGGATTAGATTCATCCGCGCCCATAATGGCAAGTTTGACAGATCGTTCCTAATCGCAAGTTTTGTTTGTATGCCGAAGTCAAATTTTGCAATATCTCTTATTTTAGATTTGAGTCCATCTAATAGGTGTATGTAGTCATACATCAGGAATATTTCGTGAGTGCTGCCGTCTGCTCTTTTGCGTTTGTGTACGTCTTTAAAAAATTTTTTGGTTCTTTCGTTGTTTCCACACGATCTGTCGCAGACGGCAGCTCTAACGTCTAAACCGATCTCCTCCGGAAGTCCGAGAATGGCATCTAATTGATGCGCATAAGCTTTAGTATCAACATTTGGCAATTCCATGAAAGCCCTTATATTGGAATATGCCCAAAACATCACATGAAGTGTTCCAATTTTAGCAAATTTAACTTACTTTAACTTACTTTTATTAGTTTTCAATTTCCAACATAAAAAACTAAATATTAGACTTTCTCTTCATATATGAGCTTGTTTTCATATTTCGCTATTAAACAACCCTGTCTTTTTCACTCGTCGAAAATTGAAGTTAATGTTTATGTAGAAAGGTCGAAATTAAAGATACATACTGTAAGCAACTCTATGCAATGAAAACATCAAACAAAAAATAAGAGTAAGTGAGAAGAAAATGATTTGTTTTCAATGAAAATTGTAAAAATTGTTGTAAATCTGGTTATAAAAATATGTAAAGTAAATATATTATTGCACTTTCCAGTGAGATTTTCTATAAGTATAATTTTTTTAATTAGTTGGTAAGAGGTATTTTCTTTGGAAAAGAATCATTTAAGATTTTGGCGACAAAAAGCTATCGAATGAATGTAGTTAATGCATTTCGTGTAATTTCTTATTTTTAATTAAAGAAATGCAACAGCAAATACTGCCTACGGTAGCTCCACCACAACCAGGAACTCCTACTGGTTCTGGACGCGCAATGTCGATGTTCGATAAACAAAAATACATCGAAGATTATGATTTTCCATACTGCGATGAGTCTTCTAAGTATGAGAAAGTGGCGAAAATCGGTCAAGGTACGTTTGGTGAGGTATTTAAAGCGCGCGAAAAGAAAAGCAATAAAAAATTTGTGGCTATGAAGAAAGTCTTAATGGAAAATGAGAAAGAGGGGGTAAGTTTTTGGCTTACCATTTTCAAGCTTTTTTTAATGGTTCTCTTTTTGCACGGTTTCTTTCCGATCAGTTTCCAATTACGGCTCTCAGAGAAATACGTATATTGCAGTTACTGAAACATGAGAACGTCGTTAATCTGATAGAGATATGTCGTACGAAAGCTACTGCTCATAACGGTTACCGTTCCACTTTTTATTTAGTATTCGATTTCTGCGAACATGATTTAGCCGGCCTACTCTCGAACATGAATGTAAAGTTCAGTTTGGGTGAAATTAAAAAAGTCATGCAACAATTGTTAAACGGTCTCTACTATATTCACAGTAATAAGGCAGGTATTTTAATAAAAAAAAAAAAGTAAGCTTTTTTTGGTAAGCTTATAAATGCTAATTGTGCCTTCAGATATTGCACCGCGATATGAAGGCTGCTAATGTCTTGATAACTAAACACGGAGTCTTGAAATTGGCTGATTTTGGCTTGGCTCGAGCTTTTAGTATACCAAAAAATAATGTTACGAATCGCTATACAAATCGTGTGGTTACATTATGGTATCGGCCGCCAGAATTGTTATTAGGGGATCGTAATTACGGTCCGCCCGTTGATATGTGGGGAGCTGGTTGCATAATGGCAGAAATGTGGACTCGTTCACCCATCATGCAAGGCAATACTGAGCAACAACAATTGACTCTCATCTATCAGTTGTGTGGCTCTTTCAGTCCTGAGGTATGGCCAGGTGTAGACGAATTGGAGTTGTATAACAAATTGGAATTTCCAAAAAATCAAAAGCGGCGTGTTAAGGAGAGATTGAGACCCTATGTTAAAGATGCTTACGGGTGCGATTTACTCGATAAGCTTTTAACACTCGATCCCAAAAAACGCATTGACGCAGATACGGCTTTGAATCACGATTTCTTTTGGACAGACCCCATGCCATGTGATTTAGGCAAAATGTTGTCACAGCACTTGCAAAGTATGTTTGAATACCTGGCGCAACCAAGACGTACAAATCAAATGCGGAATTATCATCAGCCAATGGTAAATATAAATCAAAAACCTCCTGATAACACAATGATTGATCGCGTGTGGTAAAATTCGCTACCATAAGAAATTCGAACGACAATATTGAAAGCGGGCCGGAGTAGAAACCAAATGCAAAGAAATACAAAAACAAAAAAGGGCCAGAGATCTATTACACTCAGGTTTCAAATATCGTCTAACTAATATTACAAGTTAGCGCTATTTCCGTTATGAGGTTGAATTTTGAACTGACAAAGATTATTCAATTTGAAAACTGTATGAATGCGCAGTAAATACATACATAGCCCTCTATGCGAACGTCGGACTAAGCCGAACCTAGGGACTAAGACGGGTTCTCCAGCTCTACTTTTATTATATTATGTTTATATTTTTTAAAGAATTTTTTCATTTTATGTAACAGAACATAATAAATATAGAAAAAAAAATTAAATTAAAAACACAAAAATGTCAGGTTTATTATGTACCTAAAGATTTAATATACGTTATTAAGTAAGCAAATAAAGTTAATTTATGGTTTGAAGTATAAAAAGTGGATTGTTTGCAATGCTCTAACTCCTTAGTTAGCTACTGCGAGGCTGCTCTTTTCTTTTGCCCCAGATAACAATGTTTTTTGAGAATTTTGGCGAACACTAATGAAGCATATCTCGGGAACATGGATAATGGTAGATTGATCGGTGGTGACAAACAACGAACTTGAGAGGAAACGTAAAAATTAAAATATGCCCACATCTTACTTTTATATATATATATATATATATATATATATATATATACTCAATTTTTTATTTGGGAATGAATATAAAATATAAATATATATATATATAAAAAATATATATATTATATATATATATATATATATATATATATATAAATAAAAAATTGAGTATTTTTTATTAAATTTAGTTTTATTTAAAATTTTTAAAAACGGAGATGTTAAACTATGCGCTACGTTAAAAACGCAGGCAATGTTAATATAAGAGAACGTTGATTTGGAAAAATAAATATTCACTGAGAATTCAATGTTGCTGAATAAATAGCAGACTTTTCTGAAATAATTTCTGAAATATTTAATAGAAAAAATATATTGAATACATTTAGGAATTTTTGTCTTCTTTTCATTTATTAATTTAAAAATTAATGCTCAAAGGGACAAGTTTTTTTTTGTTGTAAAAATGAAAACACACCATTGGACTGGAGCAGTTGCAGCAGTTAATCGATGTTTGGAAAACTATGTCGGTGTTTTTGCTACCATGACCTTATGTTATGTTACACTTTATTTTATTTTCTCCTACTTTTTTTTCGCAATTGTTCACTTCGTACAACTTCTTTCTGCACTTGTAAAATGGCTTTGGTTTCTCTTAACAAAGAGACGTATTAACATAAGTTTTTTCCATTCAGTAAAAAAGCGATTGAAATTTTGACCAAGTTTATCGCTATACAAATCGTGTGGTTACATTATGGTATCGGCCGCCGGAATTATTGTTAGGTGATCGTAATTGATATGTGGCGAGCTGATTGCATAATAACAGAAATGTGGACTCATTCACCCATTATACAAGGCAATAATGAGCAACAACACTCGACTCTCATCTATCAGTTGTTTCAGTTCTGAAGTATGGTCAGGTGTAGATGAATTAGAATTGTACATAACCGTGAAAATGTCTAAAAATCAAAAACGAATTGTTAAAGGAAGCTTGAGGCTTCTAATACTCGATCCAAAAAACCGCATTGATGCAGCAATAGCTCTAACCCATGATTTCTTTTGGACAGACCCTACCTGATTTAGGTAAAATGTTGTCGCACCATTCTACTAGTATGTTTGAATATGTGGCGCAATCGCGACGTACAAATCAAATACAAAACTATGATCAACCGACGGGTAATATCGATCAAATAGCGTCTGACAACGCAATGATTGATCGTGTGTGGTGAAATTCGCTGCCTTAGGTATTTCATAATTGGGGACAATTGATGATAATTGTAAAAATACTATTTTAATATACGCTTTTATATAAAATTGAAGGAAGCCATTGCAGTAGAAGTATGCAGCGCTGCATATATTTCAGAAAATTTTTCAAACCACACCAGTTTATCTGAATTGGCAACCAACACAAGCACATAGAGAGAGAAAGAGAGAGCGTCCTGTATATGAAAAGAAAGCTAAAACCTTCTAGCAACATATAATGTTTATATACACAAAATGTGTTCGCCATTTCTCGCCATTTTTTCACATCACGCCATGTTATTGCATTTAACTTAATTATGGATATGGCAACATTCCATTACAGTATTCAGCACTTTGTTGCCAACAGCCTCGATTGTACAACACTTTGACTTCAATTTGATTACAGAACACCTTGTCCCAATACTAATGTAAATAAGAAGCGAAATTATATGAAATAAAGCACTCAGTTTATTGGCTCCAAAGAGTAAACAATCTTTTCATCCATGAAATTAAAAAAAAAACTAAACGGTCGGTAACCTCGTAATTGGAAGCTTTCGCTTTTATATTCAGCACTTTTTGCCAAACAGCTGAATACAAGAGCGAAAGCTAAACTTTTCCTACATCATTACCTGCCTGATTTTGAAACATAGCTCGAATTGTGCATTGTGCACAAACTCTAAATGTACACTAAACTAGATATCAAAGAACGTAATCGTTGCCACAACAATTTGCTACAATCACTTTGGAGAAGAAATTAAAGGGAGGTACAGCGAATTCCGGGAGTTACAGCGAAATTGCAGAAATATACTCGAATACCCATGGTGGGAAGTTTTACTGCCATAAATATGTGACGTATCTTCTCTATGAAACTATATATATTTTTTTAGTTTTAAAATTCGTGTCCTCATATTTCATCTTTAGCTGTAGTGCGATAATCAACGCGCCGAGTAAAATGTCTAGTTTTGTTTTTATCAATAGCAACTCTGATCGAATCGACAAAACACGTGTAAATCATCTGTGCATAATTTTGTTTATATAGTTTCTTGATAATAGCATATTTCCATAGGGAAAAATTGAAAGTAGTCTTCACATTTCGTAAAGTGAACCATAAATAGCTTGGCTTGGACAAATTTTGGAAAAAAGGACAAAATCTAATATCGACAAAACAGAGAAAGTAAAGTAAAAGTGAAACAATAATAACGTATGTAGTTGAGCTGGACCATTGATGTTGTGTCTCCTCTGTATGAGAATCATTATTCGAAAATCAATTTGGAAGTTTTGGAATACTTAGAGGAACCGCCGTTCATAAAAATGGTAACTATTCATGACATTTTTTATGATACATTTTTAATTATATATCTTTTTGGCATTTTTTATAGGATTGTTCTGATGACAGTGATTATAATGTAGACGAATATGTAAAGCCAGATAGAATAAGACAACCAGTTAATGACGATACAGCAGATTTATTGGGAAATTTTGACGACCAAAAACGTCGAGAAATCATAGATGGTACCTATGGCAGCAGAGAAAACAGTGATCTTGATGAAAATGTATTTGATGAATATAGTGAAAAAAGTACAAATCAATTATCAAGTGATGCAGAAGAGGATGCGAGGATAGAGGAAGAAAATGTATTTTTGAATGAACCCTTACCTGCAAGTGCAAGTGACATCCTTTGCAATTCAGATAAAGTATCCAGCAAACTCTTGTCGAAAGAGCAATTAACTCAGCTGATGCGTGGAAGTGCAAAAGCGAACCGCTACGTTTTGTATGTAACAAATTTGGACTTTGACACAAGTAAAACGGATTTATTGGAACATTTTAGCAAGATAGGCTCGGTACGTACAGTTCGTATACCTAAAAACCGTCGTGGCGGCTTTGCCTTTGTCGAAATGGATGACCTAGAAGGTTATCAAAGAGGCTTTAGTTTGCATAATACCGAACTGCAAGGACGTCGCATTAAAGTCCAATTTTCAGAAGGCGGCAAAAAAAAATCGGCGAATAAAAAGAATATTTTGAAACAAAAAAATCGCAAATTAGCTGAAATGCGTAATGAACGGAAAGCGTTCACAAAAAGTGGTAAATTCTATGATAAAACGATTAAAAAGGAGAAATCTTCCGAGCTATTGTTAAGAAAGAGATGGCGACGCAAAAAGACATAAAAGATACTAGATTGAGAAAAACTATTTATTACAGTTTATTTTATTTTAACCAACGCACTATATAAAAGTTTCGTTTACCAACACGTAATATAGTTAAACCATTCCGTAGCACGTGGATGCCGTGAGTAATTATTTCTGCTATATTTTGGCTACGTTTCTGATTAATATAAAAACCACCGGCCGTTATAATTCGCACAGCATCAGCTGAAAAATAAAATTAGTCTTGATCTTCTTTAAAAGAACAATAAATTTGAATAGAAAAAATACCTTCTGTAGGAAAGCATTTAGCTTTCATGGCCATTTGTAGTATAGTTATATCCGGCTCGGCTAATAATTCTACCAATGTAGCACCGTTCAAAGTCTGTTGAACTTCTCCACAATTCAATTCGGCCAAACCTTCCACTTGGCCTTTGTATAGAGCATTCGTTATGCTTTCGGCTTGTTTTAAACCGTTTTCTGTGAAATTAAAAATTTCGTTAGAGGAAAATTTTCACAGAAAATATAAAGAAATTCTTTGACCCTGCTTTGGAATTTTTATTCACCTCCATGAACTAGTAAGGTAACATCCTCGGCTAATATAGTCTGAGCTTTTCGCTTTTCCGGTTCTTTTCTGTGTTCACTCATTAACTTTTCGATTTCTGGTAACGACAGGAAAGTAAATAGTTTTAAGAGCTTTTCCACTTCCGCATCCGGTCGTCTTATGAAGAATTGGTAAAGTGCAAAAGCCGATGTTTTTTCCTGATCTAACCAAACTGCCGTACCGCCTGATTTGCCAAATTTATCACCCTCTTCGTTTGTTATTAAAGGCAACGTTAAACCAAATACTTCCGTTTTCGCTTCTGTTCTACTGATAAGTTCATGACCAGACATTAGATTACCCATCTGATCAGAGCCTCCAAGTTGAAAGCGGCAATTGTAATTCCGCAGCAAATGTAACCAATCGTACGCTTGAAATGCTTGATAGGTAAACTCAGCGAAACTCATTCCGCCCTCAGCTTCAAGGCGAGATTGCACGGATGCGCGTGAAAGCATTTGACCCAAGCGAAAATGGCGACCATTTTGACTTACGAAATCGATTATATTTAGGTTTTCATACCACTCAGCATTGTTGACTATTCTAAGGGAAAACAAATTAAACATAAGGAGTAAATAAAAATGCATTTTACCTTAACTGTGGTAAAGGTTTTGGATGTAGTTTGTCATCCCATAAAAAATTTTGATGATTTTCAAATATTCTCATCAATTGCTGTTTGATTGCTTCTAAATTACGCTGCACTAATGATTTTTTCAACTGGCTCCTTTCTGTTTTACGATGGCTGGGATCACCTATCAAAGCGGTGGCGCCTCCTAATAGGGCAATGGGATGATGCCCAGCCCTTTGACAATGTAATAGTCCCATAATAACCAATAAATTTCCTACATGCAAGCTTTCAGCGGTCGGATCAAATCCAGCATATATCGTTTGTGGAGAATTTTCAAAAATCTTTGTTATCTGTGGTCTAAAGACGAAGAAGATAAGTCAAAAAAAATATCACTCTGTGTATTTCTTACCGGGCGGTGTCAGGGAATAAATCTTGAAAGAAATCTCGCTCTGTTAGTAACAACATATTGCGATATGAATAAAAGCGCTTGTGCAAATCCGCATATTCCAATTTCTTCAGCCTTAAACAAGCGCGTAGGAACATTTTTTAACTATTTATTGTAACGAAAAATTACTCTACGTAGGTAAAGCTAAAGCAGCTGATTTCTTATAGAATTTTTGTAAATAAGAAAATGCCCTTTTTTGCACGCATGTGAACAGCTGCTTGCAAAAGCACAAACAGATGTTTAGTTAAATTTCATTTTTAGTTACTATTAGGAAAAAGTTAAAGAGAAAAATGTTCCACTTAAGTAGATCAAGAAATGTCTTGAAATCGTTAAAATACGCAGCATGGCCCAAACATGCATCTAATAATACATCTAGCGCGTCGGCGTCTGTCACTGACCCTAAAGAAGAACATGAAGAGATTGTTTTACAAGCCAGCAAAAAATTACAACCTCGCTTGCCTTTGGTAAAGAACTTTTTTGTCGGCCTAGTAGATAAGGAACTGTTAGCATACCCGGAGGTTGTACCACGCGATGACATGGCTCAACTGCAAAATGATCTGAAGCCTTTGCAGGATTACTTTACCGCAGATAAATTTAAAGAAGCTATCGATTCTACAGCGAGTTTGGCCAAAGATTTACAAAACTTGGATATATATGGTCTCAATATTTCTCGAGATTATGATGGTAAAGGATGGAACTTTAGTGCCAGTTTAATGGCTACGGAACCAGAATGTCAAGGTTCTGTCGATGTAGCATTATCACTGCTGTCACATCGTTCTATTGTTGATGCACTGCAAGTAAAAGGTACACCAGAACAACAGCAGAAATATTTAACAAAGTTGGCTAAAGGTAAACATTGATTGCATTTCGCTTAAAGTTCGTCATTTTAACAAGCTTGGTTTAGGTTCTTTGGTAGCGACGGAAGCGATTTATGAGCTAGATGCTCCCGATTATTCCTTATTTCATACTAAGGCCTCTCACGACATCACCAACCAGAGTTGGTGTTTAAATGGCTCTAAGACTTTTGTGGTAGCACCCCCAAAGGTTGCGGAAGCTACACAGCTTTTTCTGGTTTTTGCACAAACCCCACGGTATAGCGAACAAGTGGAAAGCGATCAAGCCAGCATAACTGCATTTCTAGTAGAATCGAACGTTCCCGGCGTTAAAATTCATGAACATGTTCAAACATTGGGTTGCCGATCCACTACGATGCAAACAGTAACTTTCGATAATGTGAACTTGAAAGAAAATTGTATTTTAGGCTTACCGCATGAGGGCCAATTAGTAGGCGAATTCTTGCAACAATCGAGCCGGTTACGGAATGCTTTGATAGCCCTAGGGTTGTCCAAAAATATTTTAAATTATTTGACGAATTTTTGCACGGAGACAAAGAAAATGGGCGTTACTTTAAAGTGAGTTTTTAAATGAATTTATTGTGAATCCTTTTATTTTTCCCCTTCTCTTCTGTTAAGAGATATGGAATTCGCGCGAACACATTTAGCTAAAGCTACTTTATCGATATATGGCATGGAGAGCATGATTTATATGACTGCAGGTTTATTGGATGAATTTCAGAATCCAGACGTTATCTTAGAAACAGCTATTACAAAAGTAAGTTACAAAGCGCTCCTAAGGAATTACTCTGACTAAATTTTGTTATGATAGTATTTCAGTTTAAAAGAGCTTTTAAACATTTCTATTAGCCTTTTGGATTTAAAAGGTCCTAAAGCATTATTAAGTGGAGAAATGTCGGAACGGTATTTAAGAGATGCTATGCAACTATATGTTCATGGAGAGTCAATAGCGGTGTTAAATGGTTTTATAGCCTTAGTGGGTCTGCAGCATGTGGGAGTATGTTTATAGATCTTTTATTTATAATATTAATTTTAAAAGTATTGAAATGTAAATCCTCAATTTATAGATCATTGTAGGCGATAACATCCGCAAACAACGTAATCCTCTATATTTTCCTGGTCATATTTTTTCCAAATTTATGGAACGTTCAAGTATTGATAATCCCAAGACGAACATGGAACTGCACGAGAATCTTCATCCGAGTTTACAACCGGCTTCTATGTGTTTAGAACAGTCAGTTGCTCGCCTACAAATGTGTTGTGATCTTCTGCTGACCCGTCATGGTACGGGTATCGTGGAATGCCACAATGAATTTCGTCGCATAGCCGATATCGCCTCCACCATTTATTGCATGTTTTCTAGTTTAGCGAGAGGATCGAGATCATATTGTATTGGCTTATATCTAGCTGATCATGAACTTCTAACTGCTACGGCTATCTGCCAGGATGGTTTTGAAAAAGTAAAGACTCTAGCCACAGAAATTTTCAATGGTCAATATGTGAATAATGACAGAAATATACATCGCCTCTCGCAGCAAATAATTAAAAGCAAAGGATATTTTGCGGAACACCCTCTAAAATATAATTTTTAGGAGCCAATAAAGAATGATTTTAAGTACAATAAAGTTTGAAAAACGTCCCTATCTATATCGGTATCTTGAATCGCACATATGCAATTCGAAGACGCAAAGATTCCAACAAGCTGCACTTTGTCGGCATATTTGAAGATTGAAGTTAAGCCTTAGTGCGGATTATGGTTACGATTCCATCCGATTCCATGTTACTATTACCTCTGAGATGTACTTGCACCCCCAGTAAAAAAAATTCTTTCTATAAACATGGCAACCCTGGGCGAGTTTTGTAAATATAAAATGAAATTCATAACAAGCTTCTTATATGTATTGTTTCAATTACTAGCCTGAGGTTGAAGATAATTTTTAGAAAATATTATTATACTATAACATATGGAAAGCAATGAGTAAGCACAGCTAGAAATTTTAACGCTTTGCAGGTTTGACAAATTATTTCACTTTCAAATTTGTACTCGACTTTGACAAGTAGTCATATGGTATTTTATGTAAACAAACAAATACCATGCTCACCAGATGTTGCTCAAAAAAGAACAAAGAAGAGAAATAAAGACGATTTATTCAAATTTAAAAGTTGTTCTTCAAATTTTATTACCTTACAAACAATAAGCAATTCTGATATATATATATTGATTTATAAATTAGTTTATTTTATTATTATATATATATTTTTATTATTACTATTACAAGCTTTTGCTCCTGTTTTCCGTTCAGCTCACGGGGAATCCACTTATCTAACTTTTTCACCTTCCCGATTTGAGCTAAATGAGTTAATATTGTTTGTTAATTAAAACCAAACTTTAATAATAAATCATAAGCATTTTGAAATGAGTCAGACTCCACGGTAATTTTTAGTTCGTCATTATTGATCTTCGGTTCTGGGCGACCGCGTAAACCAAAGTTACCAATAGAAAATTTGGCAAACCAATTTGATACCGTCTGCTGCGTAGTTATACTAGAGCCAAATACACTATGTTCCGCGCGGTCTGCGATGCCGTAAGTCCACGTCAGAGCAGTATCATTCGCCGGTCCATTGGATGGACTGAATGGTTTTTAAATAATGTTAATAATATTTTTTGAGTCCTGCAATAATTCACTTTTCCGGGCAGCATAAGCTAAGTCATTGTCAAATAACGAGCTGCCGAAGTTGGCAAAACTATAAACGACAGGTTTTATCCTTGACAACCTGATATTAATTGGTTATACCCTACATTTGTGGAGTAATCGTTTGCTTGTACTATGTGTATGTAATGTACTATGAAATGTACTATATGAAAAGAATTATAATGTTGTTATTTGTTGCTTGTTTATTACATATTATTCAAAAATTTAACAATATATTAGTATTTTTCACCTGAGCGTTCGAGTAGGCTAAGGATCTCGAGTAGCAACTGAGTGATCGTGGATTCCAAACTCAAGTTCGATACAATTTTTTATTAAGCCGATAGCTTGCTATGCTAATTTTTAGTGTTAGAATTTATTCTCCGGCTAAATTAATTATAACAATAATTACAATAATAATAAAAAAATATTGTCAAGAAATTGTCTATTTTGTTGCAATCGTAATTTCTACATTTTAAAAAGTCAATCAGAACAAATATTAATATTATTCACTTTTAACTAATTTTTCTTATTGTCACTTTTGAACACTTTCACGTTAATACTGATTTTCTTGTTTTTGCTTTGCAAATCATATATTGCTTGCTTACATTTGCAAAATATACAAAGAGGGGCGTGTGTACAACAAACGTTTAATTGGTTCAAATCCAACTCAGAAAAATTTATTTTAATTTGTGTAATATCATTTCCTGCAAACCTCTATCATTTTAAATTAGAGTATGGCAACATCATTTTCTAAGTGGTGCCATAATTAAAGACTCGGCAACACTGCTGTCGCTTTGCAAATTTTGTCGATTATGAGAGAAATGTTTCTTCGTGAGGTTACTTAAAATGTTAGAAAATAAAACTGAATAGAGTTTATAAACATTTTCAGTATTATCACAAACGTAAACTCTTAAATCACTTGTATTAACTACAACTTTAAATAGACATTTTAAGCTGACTTTGTTAGTTTTTGAAAACATATATAAAAAAAAGCAGCTCGAAAAAAATCAATATGGTGGTAAACCTCAGCACAAAAAAGAAGTTTCAATGGGCGGCGGCGGCAGCTATCATAATAAAACAGCTAAGAATGCGGCAAAAAGAGTTCAAGTAATCAAAGCAAATGTGCTATAGAAAGAAGATTTTAAAAAGTTTTGATCTTTCACTTTTGTTATCCTTAAGACGACAACAATAAGACAACGAATTGCAAACTTAATCAGACTTTTATTAAAATTTATAAATCAAGTGAAAAAAGTGCAAGAAAGATGTGTATGTCTACTGAATGAGTGTATGTCAGTTCGATTCAAACAAACCCAAAAAAAAAAAAAAAAGGTTGTGAAAAAAATTTTTCAGTATTATTGAATGTGAATGTTTGTACGCGTGGTAATTGTGGTGGTGGCTGTGCCTGCATGGCATTTACCAGTTTGTTAACTTTGCTCTGGGTGTCGGTGTCTTGCAAATCGCGATTCGTTTTAATATTATCTGGTCGACAATAATTTGTGTGTGTATCTCCTAAGAAATTGTGAGAAAATTGCAGATTTTTTCCCTGCTAACTAAACGTGCAACAATAAGACTCATAAAATACCTACGCGAATACTTCATCCATTTCGAACGCACAATAACTTATGAATAATAAATGTGACCATATTTTACGGCCTGCTCTTTTCGATATTTTATAACCTTTTTTATCTTGCTCTAAATAAATTGATATGAAATTCTCATTTCCTTAAAAAGAATGAAAGAAAAAGGAAGAATAAACTAAATCTTCTGGAGCGAATCTGTATATCAGAAAAATGTTGAATATTTGTTAATATAAAATGTAAGAAGAAGAACGAATAGGGTAAACAAAAACCTATTCTGCATAAAAGTGGAAAAGTAATGATAAAATTTTTAATAATAAACGAAACGATATCTGAGTGCGAGAGCACATGAACTAATCTATTAAAACTGTGATTCGTGCAAAATGCAAAAAATGAATTTTCGTTGTATTCGTTTTCATGAGAAACATCGTTTTAATGCAGTTGAGCGTTTAAGTAATTTTAACTATTTGAATAAAAATAAATACATTAGAAGACAGTCCGCCTAAAGTGTCTCATTCATCATCAAAGTTTCTACAACATTTATTAACGTTAAGTAATAATTATTTGTCGAATAAAAAAAAAAAAAAAACAAAAAAGGGTTTAATTTTTTTTTTTTTGTTTTCATGACATTTGAAGCACAATGCATAAACGATATTTACGATAAGTACATTTTCGCGTATACGACCCACCAAAATCAATTACAATTGTGTTGTGTGTATGTTCGAATGTGTGTATAAATAAAACGACAGCAAGTAAGCGTAAGCTCTTTGGTGACAAAGAAAATCCACCATTTTCTGATTATATGGTTTGTGTGCGTAAAACTCACGAATGAGTTTAATGTCTTTCTCAATCGTTATATGTATCTACTAATATCGCCTCTGTGTATGTGTGTAATATTAGTTAATTTTGTTAATGCGACGAATTTTGTAACTGTATATAAAATTAAATTTATATTTTAATTGCAAATTAAAAAAAAAAAAAAAAAAATCCTTAAATAAATGTTAAATCATTTTTTTTTTTTTTTTTTAAATAAAAGCAACGTTATCATTCATCATCACAACAATGCTTCAAATGGTAAGTGCTAGAAGAAAATAATAAATTTCTAAAAATGTTTTCATTTTAATAGTTTATACATTAAAGCAATTTATGTAAGTGTAAGCAAATTTCATTTAAATACGAATTTTTAATGAATATTTTTATAAACTTGTTGTAGGTCAGTATCATGTTAATAAAATTTGTGCATGCAAAGTTCTTATTACACTTGTATATACTTACGCTTGCTAGAAGCTCGGCGAAGCGGTTACGAAAAGCAAATCCATAATCCAAGGAATGTTTTACGCATTCCTTTTCAACTGAGTAC
The DNA here is from genome assembly GCA_000688735.1 of Glossina austeni. Classification (NCBI taxonomy): domain Eukaryota; kingdom Metazoa; phylum Arthropoda; class Insecta; order Diptera; family Glossinidae; genus Glossina; species Glossina austeni. The sequence continues at coordinate 45,690 of KK503005.1, read as the reverse complement.
ACTTTTACCTACTTTTACTTAATGCTTGAAGATAATAATAGAGAAGAAATATTGATTCCCCGGTTCCCGCCACAAACAGAAGCAAGCAAAGAACCACATTTGCGTATTAAGTTTTATTATTCGCAAAATATTCATAAAATAAGTATATTTTTGAAATTCCAATACGATTTGATAATCTCTGTGTTAGTCCGCTCTCTGTTGTAATATTGTATGTTCTTCCTTTAATAGCCAAAGGACGCATTTCAAAGTGACCGTAATCCTTTACGACAGACACTTGCACTTAAATACCCAAGAAATGCCTTGGGGGGAAATGGAATGATTCCAATTATCGTATGGCAAGCGTTCAAATATATATCACAAACAAACAGAAAAGAAAAAACAAACTCTCCTCTGTCATAACAAACCTGCTCAAGATAGTAGTTGATCGGTATTGTTTGGTCTTGTTTGGCAATAAGGAAACAAAGGTGTAATAATTTCTCATCCTTCTCTAGAAATGCGCCCTTCTTTCCTGAATTACGGCTTGATTTCAATATGTTCCGATCCGGAAGTTAAAACGTCGCACATGAATAGTTTTTGTTAAATTTTAAATTGACTGTAAATTGTTATTACTTTTATATAATTGTTTCAGATACTTTGTGTTGCAGTCGTGTTCTGAACAACATCGCAGAAATGTCACAAGACATTCTTTCCTTTTTCGTTGTTTCATAACAAAACTAATACTGGGGAGTTTAACTGCGATATCAAACTTAAACTCTTCAGTGAGGTTTTTTTTTTTTTTTGCTCTATTTGTTTTTTTATTCCTACCATACCAAACAACTATACGTCGTTACAATTAGTACCGCTATTTGTGCATCAAGCCTTAAGATTTGTATTTCGCTTTTTGAAGGAATAATTTAAGACCAAATTTTTCTTTTTTTTTTATTAGTCATACAGTTTTAGAAAACCTAAACGTCTACATATGTTGTCAAGGACGTGAAAGGGGTTAATACAAAGTCAAGGAGCAACTACGGCAAACAAATACCTTATTTTTTCTCTTACGACTGGTGACGGGTCACAATACAGGTGACCAGAATACGCAATAGCAACATTTGTTATGGACTGTAGTTACGAAATTAAATTGAACTTTAGATAAAAAAGGTGACTTTTTATTTTTCTCAAAAAATATCTAAATCCAAATTGTCTCCTTCAAAGTAATCCCCCTTAGATATAATACGATTGTGCCAGCGTTTTTTCCAACACTCGAAGCACTTTTGATATGCTCTTTTTGGTATGGCCTTGAGCTTTTGCACCGATGCGACCTTCATCTCGTTAATCGTGGCAAAACTCCGTCGTTTCAATTTCGGGAGCAGGAAAAAGAAGCAGGGGTTCAAGTTCGGCGACTGCGGGGACCATACAATTACGAATAAGCTATAAGCTGACTCACTGTCGTGATGCAATATTCACACCCAATACCCAAAGCTTCCGAAAAAATTGCATTGCGTGGGCTAACCAATACGCCGACATACGCAGACACTCCTCTAATAGTGATGCGACTATTCTCTATAAATTTAAGTTTAATCTATTAATTAATAATAATAATTATTAATGACAATATCCGCGCACAATAATAACCATTACCATAATTAAAGATTAATATGCTGGTAAGACTATTAGGTCATGTAAAAAGTCCGTTCGATTTTTTCCGCGTTTTCGAACTTCTTTTTGTAGCCTGATCTTGTTAAATGATTCCAAACTCCGCTATTCCTGATAGTTTGCGGACCGGTCTTGCTCCACCAGTTGCAAAATGGGCGGGATGCATGACTGACATCGAAATTTCCGGAACGGAACCGAGCAAGCCACCCCTGAGTCCTCCGTTCGCTTCAGAGTTCTTACCGTACACTTGACAAATCTTTTTTTTTTTTTTGCAGCGTTTATACCCTTTTTGCAGTAAAAGACCATCGCAGAGTGCATTTCTTCAGATATCAAATCAATATAACTCTTTACACGAGCAAAGAATTAGAAAACTGTCTTCAAAATGTTAACTGAAATGTCACCTTTTAAGCACATCTTCGTGTGAGACAATCTGGTGAGGGTTGCCCCTTATGTAGGCATTAAGACCATCTCGTGGAGAGAACCGCCTCGATTTTTGTGACCCGTTATGTAGGCATTAACATCATCCCGAGGGAAAAAACACGAAAACTTTTTACATGGCCTACTGTAAAAGTCTCTTTCGGCACAATTGTGAACAAGAAGAGGTACAAGAAAGGTAGAGATGCAAATAACACAACATAAGTTTCAAAAATGATCATGAATTATGCAAGACTTTTATATAGTTATTTTAAATCTATTCGGGTTAACAATCATTTTGATGTGGAATAGTAACGAGCTCCATAACTTTATAGCATTGACAAAAAATAGCCTTCTTTTCAGGTAAGATGAGAGTGAATGTGCTTTCAACTTTCGCGAACTGAATTCTCTCATGCAAATATCTTGGTGTTCGTGTTCCTCATATACGCTTGTGGAGAAGAAACAGATTCCTAATACTAAGACATGTCGGAAGATCGGAAAACTGCGATATCCTTTTCGATTTTCCGCGTCTACGGTTGAAGTCGTCGTTAACATCTTCACAGCCTTCCGTGAAGAGCTCGTACCACTTATAAAGTCAAGTTGGGTCACATAATGTTATTTTTCACACAAAATTTAATACGGATCCTTTGATCCATTTTTTTTTTTGGATCCCAAAGAATCGCCACCCACATAAAGACCACTAGGTCTAATTTTTATATCGGTCAAAAACAAATTAAAAATGCAAACTGGCTGATAATGTCAGTATATATTGGGGACATATGTACCGACATAAGAAAACAAATCTCTAAAATCTCCTGTATTTGAAAAGTCATCTTTTTTTTCAACACATTTCGTGTATCACGAATTCATTATAATGCCAAGATATATTTTGCAGGGTAAAAATCCTTGAAATGATCCGGAAAGTTTAAAAAATTGTTCTTCAATAAATTTAATATAATTATAGTCGCAATCATATATACACACATATATATGTATGTAATAATTCTAAACGTGATCTGAAAATGCTCAAAATTAGCCAATTGACGGTCCGTTCAGATAAACAAAAAAAAAAAAATTGAAATTTCTATAGGCCGTGTCAAGTAGATTACGTTTATCAAGTTATGTAAACATTTTTGATTAGGATCAGAACGACAGAATAAATTTAGTGATTTTTGTCCTTATCAGAACAATGAGCTTAAGTTTGTCTTTGATAGTCATTTCAATTTATTAACTACTTTTAGATATTTGCGGAAATTCGAAAGGGTTTAGAAGAGTCTTGCAATGATCCAAGCACTCAACAAACTCATCAAACCAAGCCCTCATATTTGACTTGTGAACAGGTCGTGTGAAATCTTATAAAAATTCAATATTTTCATAAAATATATAATAATAAATATATACTGAGCCCTTTTTTTTACAGTTTTTTTTTAATTCGATTTTCAAATAACACGGTTCATGAAGAGGAAGAACAAATACTTTCTTTTACACGATTTTTCGTTGCATGCGGTTTGTCTGAGTTTGGATGTATATATGCACATACAACACATATCTGATTGATTTAATGGTATGGCTTCCTTATAATACTACTAAGCCGGTTACAATTTAAAAAGGAAAAAATGAATTCAAGTTAGGTTCAGGATATTTGGACGAAGAAACGGTGGTTTCCTTCATTTCATATCGCAATTTCCCTCAAATTAAGATTGAATTCCTAATCGTGCCAATCATGTCGCATGCACGTGCAACCACGTAAATATGGCTAATCACAGACTATGTTTCTTCAGATAAAATGTCGATCGCACTTCTCGTTAGAGTTATTGGATTCATACGTATCTTAATATTGGAAAGCGAATTGTTCTTCATAAGCTCATCCGCATTCGGACATCAAGATATTTATATGAGAAAATTCAGTTCGCGAAATCCTGAAAAATTGCTCTTTGTTAACGCTGTAAAGTTGCGGAACGCTTTGCATTCAATATCAAAAAAGTTTGCGAGCAGGCCAAATAAGTTCTTGTAAATCCTGTCAATCACATTTGTATCTTTGTATGTTTTGCTGCTCTACGATTCGTTGTGTTTACGTTTGTTATTATCAAAAACTGATTCCTTAGTCTTGTTGGAACATTATATATATACAACAAATATTATATTCATTCGAAAGATGTGCCCCACCATCCAAACCCCCTTAAAAACAAATTTTCTTGATCAGAATCTAAATTGATGTAAGCATGTGTCCGTCTGTCAATTTGTGTAAACATCCTCTTGGCCACAAAAATGAAGCTGTCGGTCTCAAATTTGACAAAAATTTCTTGTGTGCAATTTCTTGTGTGCATAAGGATATTAAGAATGGGCGAAGTTGGCCAAGGGATGCGCCTATAATGCAACGTAAATTTAGAACAGGCTTTAGATTGTTTGTTCATGATTAGACAATGTATCAACCGCGCCCATTCAATATTGCGGAATATGAAAATATTGTTCTTCTCCTTTCTTTTGGTCTTTTTTTTTTTTTTCTTAAGGCAACCGTGAGGGGTATAAAATATTCGGTGACGACCGAATGCAATTTTCTTATTTGTTTTTCTTTAGTTTTTCCTGTTTATGAATTTTATAATTTTACAATTTTTTTTTTTTTTTTGGCAATTTTTACATTTTCTATAACGATATGATTTATTATTAATTTGCTTATTGAGCAAAAATAAATGAAATCCTCTCATATTCGCTCGCTTTATTTTGGATTTTTTTTTGCAAAAAATTTATTAAGCGATCATATGTATTGAGTTTGACGTGTATGCAAGTCATCATCAAGATTTGTAATTACGCACATTGTGTGAGAGACTTTTTAAAAAAGAGATTTACGCAGCTAACTGGTTAAACTTTCTTTTCGTAATAATGGCCGATGTTAACAGACATTAAGTTATTAGTAATATTTTAGTAATTGAATGCTTTACGCAACTAATGCTCGTGCAAATATGTTTATAATACGTAAAGGAAAAGAGTGGGAAAAATATATACATATGTATATAT
>KK503004.1:82339-100015 GCA_000688735.1 Glossina austeni | reverse complement strand
ACGTCACAGGAAAAAAAATATGATGATAAAAAAAATATATAGATTTTTAAGGACATTCGCGAATATTGTCTCCGATGAAGATAGAAAGAAGCTCATCAATATTCAAGCACATCTGGAAGATTTAAACAATCACAGGATAATTCAAAACAAATATGGTGAACATTATGAGGACTGCGCTTGGTCAGACGAGAATGCTATATGTGGATACGTGTAACTGTACATACTATAAGAGAAAGAAAATAGAAGGAGAAAAAGAAGCAAATAAAATTATGGAATTCTATTATAACATAATATATAATATAATTGAATGTAAACATTATACTTTTTTAAAAAAATAATTAATAAAAGAAAAAAAGGGGGAACCATAAAATCAGTGTGTTTAGTTATTTAGAGAACATTACCTTGTAACAATGTATCAAGATAAAATAATTATTATCGATGTGCAAGGTTTCTATAGTGCAAACAAATTTATTCCAAAAGAAGTTTGCATCTCCAACTATCACAAATCTCACAAATCAGAAATTTCATAATTCAACCGCCATTCAAATACTCAAAGTTAACGGCGAAGGATAGGACTACAAACAACTGATTACGATGGGATGATGGTAATTCAACGTTAACAGATGTTGAAGAATATCTGAAGATGATCATCAAAAACACACAAAATCCAACCGTATATGTTAAAGGACTTGAAAAATTAAAATGGGTGAAGAAGCTAATTGGAGAAGAAATTTGCATACTTAATTTAGATGACTTTAATTGTTCGAATATTGATCATTTATATAAAACAGATACAAATACAAATTTATGTAACTATCATTGTTGTAAAAATAGATGTGCTCTCAAAAATGTTATATTATTACGAAATTATGTTAAGCTCAATTTAGTAAATAAAGAGAATATTGAGAATCTTTGAAAAGAAAAACTGGTTTTTAAAAAAAAAAAATAGATAGATAGAGAATATAATAACACAAAGATAGTAGCATTTTTTTTTTTTTTGCGGTTAAAAACTAATATGGATCATCCATTAATAGCGTTAAGATAGATCAGTGAATCAATTCAAACCGGCAAAACCGCAAAATATTCTCATAGTACAAAATTGTATCGAAATGCATAAGTCAAAACCGCAAAAAATTCTCATAGTACAAAAATTGCCTCGGAATGCGCAAGGCAATGCACAATTAACTGCATAGCAGTGTAGGGTATACTTCGTTTCCAACATAGGTTTGCAACAACATCCTCGAAGACGCCAACACGAACATCCATCTCGGACCCCCGGGTTCAAAAAAACTCTCACGAATGCCATTCGGGGCGTCTTTGTTAAGATAGGTCAGTAAATCAAAACCACAAAATATTCTCATAGTACAAAATTGTATCGAAATGCATAAGTCAAAACCGCAAAAAATTCTCATAGTACAAAAATTGCCTCGAAATGCTAAGTCACAGCACAATTAACTACATAGCAGTGTAGGGTATACTTCGTTTCCAACATAGGTTTGCAACAACATCCTCGAAGACGCCAACACGAACATCCATCTCGGACCCCCGGGTTCAAAAAAACTCTCACGAATGCCATTCGGGGCGTCTTTGTTAAGATAGGTCAGTAAATCAAAGCAGAAAAAATTCTCATAGTACAAAATTGTATCGAAATGCACAAGTAAAAAGCGCAATTAACTACATAGCAGTGTAGGGTATACTTCGTTTCCAACATAGGTTTGCAACAACATCCTCGAAGACGCCAACACGAACATCCATCTCGGACCTCCGAGTTCAAAAACACTGTCACGAATGCCATTCGGGACGTCTTCGGGTGTCTTCGGGTGGGCGCAAACGCCAAAAAAGGCGTGATTCATCCCTTCGGATAGGACGAACCACGCCTTTTTTCATCCCCAAAACCCAAAAAAGGCGTGTCTCATCCCACAAAAAAAGCGTGAGTCATCAAACGAAAATTTTTTTCAATGTAGCGTATCCCAAAAGTCACTATTACCAACAAAATCTATATCTTCCATCTCTTTCTCACGAAAAATGCACGGTGCCCCTGAACATACATATAATACCTACTATCATCGCTTGTGCCACAGAAAGGACAGAGACTTTTGGCTCATCGGTGTGCCCGAAATGCCATTTGCGGCATTGTATTGTTGGCTCGACATATGGGTTAATGCTTGCCAAACAGATGTGGAAAGACAAAACGTTCGGGAAAAACTTATGCGGACTGTGTCCAAATGTACACGAGAATTAGAGGATTGGTCAAATTTATAGAAGCGCATGACTTTTGCAAGTTGGCAGAAGTCAGATGACCGGTCGAATTTAGGCAGATTTTTGGTACATGCGTTTGAGTGGATTTCAACTTCGGTGAAATCATAGGGGATAGAAGCAGCCCCACGGATTTCACAAGATTCGGACGAGATGCACACATTATATATATTTTGTTAAGTGAAGCATTGGCAGCAATACAATTTGGCGTAGCGGTATCGAAGGAGATCAATTCAATTGTTTTGTTAGAGACGAAAAAAATCTATAAGTCGGGGAAATCATGATATAAATTTTGGCTAAGTTCAAATAGTAGCAAAGGTGTTTTTCTGGACTGGATTAACACACTGTATTCACTTCTGGTGTGGGCATAAGCTCTAGCTCTGGAGATTTTAACGTCCCTACTTTCAAGGGAGACGGTGCGGCCTTGTGGCCAAGCCATATTTCTTTTCCCGAATTGCGATCTTTCACTTTTGCGGATATTTCAGTTCTTATCTTTTTTTATTTGGATATAATTCAGTTTTTGTATCAGTGGTATAAACAGTTATTTGTTTTGTTTTTGCTTTTCTTTTTCAAATGAATTCGTATTGAATTTTAATTTTCATTTTCATTTTCATTTCATAATTATCGATGTATTAAGGTGTTACTTTTGCACACTTTCACGGGGTTTTTTATGACAGCTCAACGTAATATTTAAAATAATCATCAATCAACAAATAGGGATATATTTCTCTGATCCGAGAAAAAAATTAATTCCCTGCAATTTTAGTCGTTGTTGTCATCGTATCACTTTTATTCATTCTTTACTAATTGTATCCTTTAGAAATCGTCTACACGTGCGTTCCTTATCTTGGTCTTATATTCTTCCCCTTCTCCTTCATCGTCTTCTAAAATTCAACAAATCAACAACAGATGATTCACTATGATGAATAGAAAACGGTGCTCACGGAGATAAACACGAGGTCGAAAATCAGCTTTTGCGGAAAGCTAACTTTCTTTATTGTTTCGGTAAATAACGCGAATTGCCGACGTGGTATTGAACTACAAATTGTATTAACAAATATTCTATTAATCTACTTCAATTCTTTCACCGGGAACCAAATTCAATTACCCTAAAGTAAACAAAACACATAATGAAGTAATTAGCTATATTTTATATATATGTATAATATATGTGCTTTATTTAAATATTAAGGTCTTTTAGGTAGGAACGATTACCAACAAATTGAAAATTTACATAAATTAATATAATTTAATTACGTAGTTATTTATCTTTTAATTAAATGATCTGTTTTTTTAATAACGTGCACGAACACGTGTTCATATGGGAATAGATTAGGGGTAGCATAAGATAGAATAAGTATAGGTTACGAGTAGGCTAGAGAAAGTTAGTTTTAGGCAGTCAACGCCGGGCCCTCGAGCCGGCAAGAAGTCGAAGTTTGGCTCTCGAGCCAGTCGTGGTTGGGCTCTCGAGCCGATAAGTTGTAGTTGGGCTCTCGCGCCAGGGAGTCGAGTTAGTTTCATGAACATCTTTAAATGAATATCGCGATTAAATAAAAGTGATTGAGAGAAAACGAAGAGAAGGACAGCAGAAGCCAATTTATAAACTCTGATAAAATTTACTAAATGTGATCAATTAATGAAAGAAGAATCAAAGACAGATGATAAACTGTGATGAAATTTACCAAATGTAATGAATTAATAAAAGAAGAACCAAGTGCCTGCAAATATAAATTTTCTTGTGTTTGCTGCCCTTCCCTGGGCCGCTGAGCTGCCCCAGCCAAAGGAAAGGGCCGGAAAAGGCCTCACAGTCTATTCCCGCTTCCAAAGATAGAGCATATCTTGGAAGTTGATATGAATAAAAAAGTATATTATTGGATTTTCAGCACCACTTCTATCGGATCATTTACAAAACTGAGAAGAGCCGTTGCGTTTTCAAAGCCAGACAGGCATTATCGCAGATGCAGCGGAACAAGTGCGTAATGTGAATGTAGTTTCCGATCCGGAAGTTATAGAACCGATACCGATATTTTGGAAAAAGTACCAGGGAATATATTTGGATTTATTCAACTAAAATTAACAATATTTACAAGTGCGAATTCTGTATTTAATATTAAACCGTTAAGCGATAAGGGTGTTGTCGTTGAGATCACAAATTTCAATGGTCTCGTGTAGAATTTAGAGCTTGGACCGATAACATTTGTCACCGTTATCCTAATTATAGCGTAGCATTTCTAGATCTTGGCAATCTTCGAGATGAGCTTGGAAAATGATTGAGTTTTTTTATCTTACACGATTTTTACAATTTTTTCCCATATTAACCATATGTCGACCTATTTTGCACGGGTTTCTACGGAGCACATCCAATTTGTAAAAACAGTTGTATGTACAATAGATCTTTTAGGTCAAACTGGCTTGCTAGTTTTGAATGTATAAAAATATAGCGAGCCAGTTGCAACGTACAAAAATAAAGCATACCAGTTGCAATGTATAAAATTAAAGCATGCCAGTTGCAATGTGCAGAAGTAAAAATTCAAAAATTTCAATTCCTTGGAATGATTCAGAAATAAGCACAAGATAGCAAACTATTAAGGAGAAAACATATGTTCTGAGCTTTGCATTTTTTTCGATCACTGAACATACGCTAATATTGTCGTTGCTTCAGAGAGGTTCTCATAACTGAAAAAGAGATTATTTTTTGTATTGTTTTTGTTTCTTTGTGTAGATTTAATACTGGAGAGACTAATGAATTTCTTGAAAACCGAGAACATTATTCCAGCTCGTTCTTACGCCTATCAAAAACGCAAATCTACGAATATGTGCGTTAACGAGCTATCTTTTCTCATAGCTAGTTTAAAAAAAGCTGGTAAAATTGTTGTTATGCTTTCCCTGCACATCAACAAAGCGTATGATTGTGTCAAGTTGATTAAGCTTGGTAAAATTCTCTTAAACTTACTACTACATTTTTTATCCAAGCGTGTGTTGGTGTTGGGTACAGAAAAAGTTGAAATACATGGTGGCATACCACAAGGCGGTTGTTTAAGCCCCATATTCTTCAATCTATATATAGCTATTTTGCATGACCTTCAAGATGACAAAACTCATATTTTTCAATATGCAGACGATTTCCTAATCATATTCGCGGACTCATCCTTTTCAGCGACTGTGAATAATCTCTCGACAAAAGCCAATCTTTCTTCCGATGCATGTACCGATCTTAATTTATATTTTAACTCCAGCAAAACAAATACTATTTATTTTGCCAAAAGGTTCTAAACATGAAATCAGGCTCTTTACCAGAGGAACTAAAGTTGATCAGGTGAAATCTCTTCGCTTTCTTGGTAGACTTTTAAATGACAAAACATTTAAAAATCGAATGTTAAAACGTTGTATTGGGCTGACTCCCTCAACTCCTCAACATATTCTCAATGCCATTTCCGGTGAGTGACCCGTTTCCGAAAGAGCTCTTCTTTGCACTGCCAAGGAAATCATGATAATGAATCCTTCCGGTTTTCAGAAAGTTATATCTCTCAGTGATACTGCTCTGTGCAGCTACACTTTCTATTATCAAAAACTGCGTCATATTTTTGACAAGTTAAATTCAATTCCTCTCTGGAATTTGTTCACCAACAAATGTAGTCTTCACGAACATTCTTGAATTGATCTCTACCTCAAAGCAAAATGTCAATTTCTCATGCATGAGGGTCTTATGTCAAGAAAAGCTTCTTCTTTATTACAAGAACGGCTATGACATTATATGCCACTGACTGTTCCGTCGGACATGACGTATCTAGCTTCTCGCTAGTGATGCATCTATCTCAAATAGTACATAGAGTCAAAGTGGCAGAGGACTTTCATCGAACTGCTTGTCATCAGACACGCCATTAAGGTGGCCATTACTGATGGTATCAAGAGAATTGTTATTCTTTCGGATAGTAAGCCAGCTCTACTTCTAATAAATAGAAGAGATACAGGACAACTTTATCCATCAAGTACACATCCAACGAAGCAATATGGGCAATTCGCAACCACATCTTTCAACAACTAAATGATGAATTTAAAGAGATTGCACGCGTTAAATCTAATCGGCTTTTATATAAAGTAATTCCCACATTTTAATTCAAACCGTTTTCAGAGGCTTCCTTTAATTCCTGTGAAATCAAAATTCTTCACAGACTCATGAGTGGTCGCACTTATGATAAACTATATTTAAAAATGATTCGTGCTCTACATGTGATGTTTGTGAGGTTTGCAATGTTGCCGAGTTTGCTGATCATCTAATCTTTAGATGTCACAGGTTTGATGGTATTAGGGTTTCCTTCAGCTTCTTCAAGTTACATGATGGTCTCCCCGATCTGGTTATTGCAAAAAATACACGTCATCTCAGGTAACTAACTTGCTTTATTCAAAAAGAAAATTGATTGTTTTAAATTATTTTTTTTGCTTTCAATCATTTTCTATTGCTATAACATTCCTGCTTTGTTTTTAGCCAAAGTTTACAACACTGTTTTTGTTTCTTTTTCACATGATTTTGAACAACTCAACAAACGACAATTGCACACACAATTACACTTAACATATCGGCTTTAGCTATTATGGCCGCCTTTGTTTTCGCTGTGTTTTATATATAAACCTTACCAATAATTACGACTGTTTATTATCTGGGCATATAAGCTGCAATTTTATTGGCTTAGTCCAACTCCACTCAACAACCCAAAAAAAAAAAAAAATTTAATACTAACCCCATAAAATATAAAGAGAATTTTGCTTCGGGAAAATCTAGTTTCTGCAATAAGGTCATACCAAAAATCCCGGCCAAATGGTGTCGTTTGCACGCAACGATGTGATTAAAAAGTCTAATTGCGGATTTAAACTCGCAAAGTGTACAGTTTTTGGAAGTCAAACACATAAAAATTTAGATTATAGATTATCTGTACTATAAAGATGAACGTACAACTGAAATTAATGAATTTTGCTACGGAACAGAAAGCAAGCGAAAAAGGATTATTGACCATTTTGCATAACCACGATATAAAAGAGGAAGGAGATTTTATAATATTACCGTAAAGTGATGATTGTGCGAACGGCTTATGCAGGGAGCGAGATGATCTCAATCTGAAATCGAATGGTGATTATAGCGATCAAATTTCCGATGACGAATACGGCGTTAATGGAATTTTTAATGTCGAAAATTCTAATGATGATAGCGAAGAATATTGAAACTAAATCTCACCACAAGTCATTACCATATAGAAAGATTTCTTCGCCAAAATTTTTATATATATAAGAACCTGTCATTTCTTAGCATAAAACTGCAATCTGTGTCTAATATTAATGCATTTCTATCATAGTAGGTCTGAAGTTCATATCTGCCATATAGAGGTGTGGACGTTGTACCCATGTTCTATGAAAAGTTTGAGTTATTTCTAAGTTCGTTTGTACGTAATATCTTGTTCTTAACGTTTGCCACAGATACTTCACAGCGGAGCAAACGGACGGAGGGACATGTTTAGGTGCATTTCCAATTTGAAAGTGGCTGTTTTGTGGTGTTCTTGAAGTTTCCGTTTACGCATTTTAAAAGTTAAAAAAAGTTTGACGTACTATAGAATTGATTAGGCGTGGCTGATTTTTTTCATTTTTTTGTGGATAATACACCATCGCCCATTAAATATACGTTCAACTTTTTATAGCATTATCTGCTATAGTTTATGAGTAATGAGCAAAAATCAATTTATTTTCCTTTTGAAAAACTGCGTTGTTCTCAGTTTACGTGGCACCCCTTGTCCTACGACGGATTTATTCCATTTTCGAAACAAACCTGCGTGTAAGAGCTTGCAATGCTTCTGCCAAATTTGAAGTCGATAGCTTCATTTTTACGGCTAAGAGAATGTCTACAACGGATAATGGTAGAGGCGAACATGCCTAAATCATTCTTCGGTGATGGGAATAAAACGTAATAAGTTTGTCGCTCTCTGAAAGCAATATGCAGAACATTAAAAAATGTGGTTTATAATAAACGATACCATAAAACAATGCCTGCACTTCAAATGTAAAGGAAACTTTATAGGTATTTAGGGGCACTTGAATAATACTCATACGACATGTTTGATATGCAGTTTAATGAAAGTCTATGCAAATATCTCTGCATAATTTCAATTCATAAAACATGTCGTCAATTGCTTCTTTAATTTACGTTACTTACAGCCTAGAGCATGAAATTTTCTTGCATACAGGTCTTTAATGCGACTTATTGAGAATAGGTATTTTTATCCATATGAACAACTTTACAATCGTTTCATTGTGGACCCTAAAAAGCTTTTTTAAACATTTTAGCTGGTGAAATTAGCACTGTTTAGATCAGACAAGGATAACCGCTGGCCCGCTACGTTTAAGAGATTAAATAATTCAATTTTCTCGCACATAGCATTGCTGCAATTCATTCACTAACGGCTCATCTGTTCAGTCTAATCAGTTATTTTATCTTCGTTCCTTAGGCCACGTAATGTGTTTTGTTGGCAATACGTGGTCTTGGTAACAACAACAACAGGTGGTCGCCTTTGTAGATACCAAAACGGAAGTTTTTCTCTTGATGTTTTATTTTTCCTTTTCGTATGTTTTAGTTTATATTTATGCTTCTGTAGATGAAAAAGTTGCTGATGCAGTAATAAACCACTTCTGCTTATATTTCTTTTCTTGGTCCGTCTTAACTCAATATCCCAAAAAAAAAATATTTCTTTTCTTTGCATGGATACGTTTATTTACGAAAAGCAGGACGGTAGCGCGGAAAATTCTCCAAAATCGCGGAGCTCTAACCAATCATAAGCGTAATGCACATTGCACCGAAATATTTATCTATCTCTCTATATCTTTTGTTTTAAAGGAACATAAGGTAAAACTTTGTATCTTTTTTGTACGAGAACGTTCAATTCGAACTCTAATATGCATGCACATAAACAGAAATCGCACCCCGCGGAGTGGTGGAATGATGTGGTAGTATTCACATCTTAAACCAGAGAAGCGAAACTCTGGAGAACAATTCGGGTAATAACTACTAAGCAATAATAGGCACAAGTAAGAAAGAGTGCCTTGTTGCAAAACCTTGTTGAATATCTGAAAAAATGGTACTAAATTTTCTTTTACTAAGCGGAAAGTATCGTTTGAAAAATAAAAACGCAGTACATGCTTTTATGCCGATAAAAGTATTTTACTCCAATAGGCACTGTTTTGATTCTATATGTTAATGAAAAAAAAGGAATGTTCCCAAGATATTTAACGCCTATTATAATAATATGCGGAAGTTAACAAGTTATAGATTGATGAGTGCAGAGTTTTGATAAGGCTGCAGAGATCTTGAGTTGTATCTCTGAATGTTCGCATGATCAAATTGTCACGATTGAATTCTCTTAATGATCTTACTCTGGTTGTAACCTCATGCAGCGACACGTTTTTTGTTAAACTGTATGAAAACGAAGAAGATTTTCTATAACAGAATTTAAAGGATTTTAATATACTTTCACAACTACGTGTGTATATATCATTTATTTTGGTTCAAGACTGTGTCGAATCTGCTACAGATTTTGATGACACTGAAGTATTGTTCACCGCTTTCTCTCGCCAGTTTTTGGGAATGCGTAATGTATATCGTGGCGTTATTGATTAAGTGAAAATAGTGGATATTATTGTTAATGTTGGCAACCAACTATGGCAATCTCCTCAAAACACACTCAGGGAGCATTTCAGCTGCAGGGTCTAGTCTAAACGATTCCGTTACGAACTCATATGGGTCAGGTCAAGAGAAATTTAACGGCCGTACTAATGTTGCTACCGACCGTTGTATATGCAATCCGATTATAAAAGTATTTCATATGTAGAAGACAATTTACTAATTGATCTCCTGCTACGTATGGCCAGCGTGATAAATTCTTTTGCGGTACTACCAATTCAAACCTACCTAAATTACGTTTGGGAAACGCAGGGATGCATATGTTTTGATAAGTCAACCTTTGGACTGTACCAATACCTGTCTTTTAATTGCTGTGCGGACTCACTTACTGATTATTTCAATTATACGAAATTGCTTGAAAAATAGTATGCTTCAAGATAATATCTGTTCTTGTTGTATACTCATGTTTTATACAGATCAACAAAAGTAGTAAGATAAAAATACAAGTTTTAGAAAATTTCGTTTATTTTAAAAGCAACATTTAATTATTACAATATGGATAAAGCACTAAAAACGGACACAATAAATCAAACTCAAAGTCAACTGAAATCAATTTAAAATAATAAAAAAAAACTATAAAAGCAAAAATATCCCGAAATTGGGATCCAATTACAATAACATTTCGCTTGATTTTTTCTTATTATTATGGAGATCATTTGATTGAAAGGCTATCACATCTCGATCTAAAGCTTCTTTAGTTAACTGAAAATCGATATCATTAAATTTCATAACATAATCGTAACCGAAGAGGGGATTGTAAATAACAAGCATTCGAATTTTTTGACCGATCCGTTTATAATAGGAGAACGGATGAAAAATTAATTGCGAAAACTTTTTATTGTATTTATTGTTTTTTTTGGCATGTTCATCGCTTTTCACAAACTTCCACTTCAAAGTTGACTTCACCATCGAATATAAAAACTGATGTGGTCTGAAAATATTTACAATTAAGTTCGGGATTAATTTCAATTGTGTTATAGGTTAAAGTATTCAAATATTCCACGATAGCTAACAAGTTCTCTTAGTGCGTATAGAATTCTCTTGCCGGTACTGGTCTTTGACGAAATATTATATGGGAAAGTCCTTTAGACTTCAATGCTAGAGCGAATATCGATAGCTTTCGTATTTTTATACAAAAACATTTTATAAAGTTTCTCAATGGCCGCTTTTTATTCAAGATTTTTGGCCGTCTCATAATTGTCAGGATATGCCAGCACGTGTTCTGGTTGTTCTGTTCACGTCTTCCGCAGGATTATAAATACATTCAAAGATCATTGGAAATAAATTAGGATATTTGCGAATAAATTTCGCAGTCGGTACCAGCTCAAATTCTTTTTGCGGTTTTTTTCTCAGAATTTTTGTTATGTCTTTTTCTCTTCCATGAGCTTTCCGCCTCGATCAACATTCTACAAAAAAAAAACTTAGAAACCTACTTTCATTTCTGGCACAAAATATTGTCAGATATCAGAGCTCTCGAATACTTGCATCAATCTTTAGGCCAATACCGTCGCCTAAAACCAATAGAGAGCAATATAAATCATCCTCTCCCCCTAGCTGTTCGAATGTGAACGCTGGTCACCAGACTCGGCAAGTCGCAACAAGCTCCTTGTACGAGGGCGATAACCACGTTTATATTCTCCCCATCTGTAAACTCCCCAGCCGTGAAGCCTCCTGTTCATAGTGATAATATTTGCTTGACGGCAGTTCCTCCAAGGAAAGCTGTATTTGTGTTAAGACTGGCACCTGAAACATCGGTGGATAAAGTAAAAAGTTATCTGGCGGCGAAAGTCTCATCAGTCAACTTAAAGCGCGTTAGCATTTTCAAAATGGCTCCTTCTCAACCTAGAGCAATCTCTTCTTTTAAAATACTAGTTCCGACTGAAAACAGTGATATGTTGTTAAATAAACCACTGTGGCCAGCAGGATCCTTAATTAAGGAATTTATCCCTCGAGATCGTCCCCGTACTACCAAAGCAATAGTCTGGTCGCCTTCAAAAAACTAAATGTTTCTTCAGGCTCATTATCTCTCATTTATCAAAATGTTAGGGGCCTAAGTTCAAAAATTCGTTCAACTTTCCTAAATTCAGTAAGCACGGAGTTTTTCTGTTTGGTCTTCACTGAAACTTGGCTAAAACCCCACAATTCTTTCCAAGTCTTTAGAAATCGTGAGTGAGTCGCATTGGTGGTGGTGTATTAATTGCCATATCTGCGTCAGTCCCGTCCAATTCAACAAAATTTCCCACTTCTCCTGACGTTGAATTTATCGCCATTCGAGCGAAAATGCCTGATGGACAGCTATTTATAACCTGCTCCTAAATTCCCCTAAATTCTGATATCTCTATGTACAAGAAACAGGCTGCCCTCATTTGTGAAGTGGCCAAGCGGTCTAGACCCACCGATATGGTCGTTGTATTGAGTGACTTCAACTTGCCTCAAGTCTCTTGGTGTAACAGTGATAATTCTGGCTGTTTGATTCCTACTTCAACATCTGATAGGGCTGTTGTGTTCTTTAGCGAATTATTTGATCATAATTTAGTTCAATTAACGTAAATCGTTGTCCACCTTTTAGTTTACCTGAGGATCCTTATCATCTATCGATGTGCATTTCCTTTCATTACAAGAATGGTAGCTCATTGATCTGCCTTAATGTGCCAATTCAAACTTTTTCAAACAAATACTTTCATAATATCAATAATTTTCGTAAAATCAACATTGTATTGCTAAAAACCCATCTTTCACATATGCGGTTTGATTTCTCAACTGGAAGTATTGAAAGCTTATTGTCATCTTTCTACAATACATTAAAGCTGGCTATTGCTGCATTTGTTCCGATCAAGCAGTGCCGACTTCGAAGCAGGTGTCCCCCGTGGTTTAATAAGACAATTAAATACCACAAGAATAGAAAAAACACGCTATTAAAAAAATATTCGAAAAGTGGCTCTGCGCTTGACTATTACGCTTACTCGGTGGCAAGACATAGGTTAAACTCCCTCAACCACCATTATTATTGCAGATACCTTCAGTTCATTAAATCCTCTCTGTTTGCTAATCCTAAATACTTTTTTAAAATTGTCAATTGAAAAAGAAAAATTTCCACACATCCCTCGCGTGTTTCTTTTAATGGCTCTGATTCCTCGGATGATTTTGAAATATCAAATCGGTTTGCTGAGTATTTCCGTCGAAACTTTTCGACTGCTAGTTTCGACTTATCAGCAAACTACCCATATCCTATAACTAACTTGGTTTCCATAACTAATTTGGTCATTTCTGAAGATGACGTTGGGTTGAGTTCTCTAAAATACAGTTGTGCGCCTGGATCTGGTGGAATTCCATCATGAGTACTTAAATCTTGCGCTGTGGAGTTATGACGTGTTATCTCAAAGATTTTTAATCAGTCCTTGAATTTAGTTGTTTCCCTTCGTGTTAGAAGAATAGTTTTCTTATTCCTACTCATAAAAGTTGAAGTAGACAACTTGCTGAGAACTACAGAGGCATAGCCAAGTTGAGTGTCTTGCCTAAGTTATTCGAACGAGTTGTGACTCAGCATTTTACCTTTGCCATTAACTCGGATATTTCTCCACACCATCATGGCTTTCGAAAAGGGGAGCAGCATGGTATCCTTAGAATTTACTTGTCATGTTTTCAAGGCTTTTTCTAGTGGCTCTCGCACAGATGTTATATACACTGATTTAAGCAAAGGGTTTGATATGGTTAACCATAACTTACTTATCTTTAAACTCCAAGCCTCTGGCTTCCCTTTCTGTTTAGTGAAGTGGATAAGCTCTTATCTGTACAATAGATCCTTCAGGGTTTTGTTTAACTTAATCATCTCGCATGAATTCTCCGTTATGTCTGGCGTACCTCAAGGAAGCCACTAAGGTCCCATTTTATTTAGTTTATACATTAACGATCTTCCATCGGTGATTAATTTCAGCCAGGTCTTAATGTATGCTGATGATGTGAAACTGTTTTCTTCCTTCTCTGTTGAATCGCAATCATATCAGCTTCAAGATGGCTTGAATACTAAATCTAAATAAATGTAAGAAGCTTTCTTTCTCAAGGAGAAAGTCATTCATTACTCAGTATTTCATAGATTCGCATAAGTTGGAGAACGCCGATTCGATTACAGATTTAGGCGTTCTATTTGACCATAAGTTTCGTTTCATATTGAGCTCCCGTTAAGCAAAGCTAGGTCCGCGCTTCGTTTCATAAAAAGGTGGTCCAAGGAGCTTGCTGATCCTTACATTTCAAAAAGGCTGTACATGTGTTTGGTTAGACCTATACTCGTTTTGTGGTCTCCTTCATATAGGCGCTATGTAGATTCAAATAAATCTGTTCTTGCTGTTTGCCTTTAGGAATTTGGGTTGGGATCCGATTGCCTCTCTTCCCCCCTATGAAAATAGGTTGCTTCTGTTGCCCTTACCGTCTCTTGAGAAACGTAGATCTATTCTTGGCGTTTCCTTTGTAATCAAAGTAGTAAATGGTGCTATTGACTCGCGTTCATTATTTAGTGAAATTAGCTTCAATGTCCCTGACCACTTTTCTAGGCACTTTATCTTGGTTAAGCTTAGTCAGTGTAAATATAATTATGAGCTATTTAACCCGCTCAGAGTTGTTTGCAAGAACCTAAATGACGTCTATCACCTTTTCTCATTATCGGACTCTTTAAAGTCCATTAAAGCAACATTGCTTTATAATGCGAGATTTATCAATCTCGAATTTAAACTAGCTTTTAACCATAGAAAGTCATTATGGTTCGAAAATTAATTGACTACTATCGATTGCCAAACTTATGCATGTTTGCGATGGCTTAGGGGTGCATTTGCAATTTGGTCCTGTACCGGTTGTAAGTGCGGCTCTATGCTAATTGCGTACATGCTTTTTCTCCTTTTTTACTTCTTATTTGTTTTATTTTTACTTATACTAAGTTTTGCTTTAAGAGTCAATTGAACTCGACTGTTATTTGTTTAGTCGAGTTTCATGTATGAGTAGAATTAAAATAAAATAAAATAAAATAAATAAATATCTTATATCTAACACTTTTTAGGTCCTTACAGAAGAATTTACGGTTTGATGACGACCATTTTTACAGAGAAATCAGAAAATTGAAAATAGTAGTACTTTTATTTGCTGTAAAATATTCATTCGGTATTTTTTTAAAACCATCATTGTTGAAAGACCAACATCTCTAAAATGGTCGAACCAGCAATAAATATAATCGTGGAAACATTTTACTTAATGTCCACTTAACATTACCAACATTTCTTTTGGAAGTCTGGGGTTCTCCTAAAGATCTTCTTAAACCCGTTTTTTTTTTCTTCTAAGATGAAGAGAATATTTGAAAAAATTCCCAATCAAATTCCGATATAAGCTTTTTTTAATGTAATCTAAATATACCTGTAGTGGGCAGGACGATGGATTGATTTTTTCACGTAACATCGAACTTGATATTGCAACATATTGCAAACCCTCGTCAAACACATCCCCGACCTTATAACAACAGCAATTGAAATGTTCTCATTAATCAAAGAGGTAAAAACTTAAATGCAATTGTTCAGCAAATATCTTGGTATTATGGACATAAAACTAAAGCAAACTCCAGGAAAAGCCAAACATTTTTTTTTTACATCTATAACTCATGATTAACTTACGATTCCGTGCACACATATATTCGAAATCCTTCGACTGAAAGCAACAGGGTAAGTAAAAAGTTTACAAAGACTTATCTACAGAGAGTAATTAAAAGTTATAGAAATTTGAAGAATTTATTCTTCACGTAAGCATTTGCGCACAGTTTAACATTAGTTTCAAATCCGTAGAACTCGCAAGAGAACAGCAGGTGAAATATAAAATACTTATAATTAAAAATATTAGAAACTGTCGAGAAAACTCTTATTAAACAGAAATTTTATTGAGGTAAGAAAGCAACGGTATAATGTGACATGAATGAAAACATGTGCCAACGTCGCTGTTTGAGAGGTAAAAGGAAAACCAATTACTGGGAAAATGAGTAATTGTACTTTGTAGAATGCTGTGAATAACCCACAATCTCTTTCTATTCAATATTTTGAAAACGGAACTGGAATTGAGAAAGCTTCGATACAAAATGGTTGTTGAACCCAACTTCTTTTGAAAACTAATATCAAGTAGTCAGCATCTTTTCTTTCTTTTTTTCTTTTCCGAAAGCTCCAAACCGATTAATAGGAGGATTATATTTGTTCATAGGAAAATGGCATTCTCTAGTTAGTTACAAGCGGCAAACCGGTAAAAAAATCCAAAAATTGCAGACACAAAAATTTAAGAGAAAACGAAGTTTAGCGAAAAAACAATGCAATGCTTGCAGAGATGATCTTGCAATCTTCAAAATGAAGATCCTTCACTACAAATCCATAAAACATTCATTGGGCCAAATGGGGATTGGTCAAGTCAGCACGTTGTAGGGCCTTTTAGTAAACGCATTAGACAAATGTTGTCAAAGATTTGCGAAAAACTCTTTGGAGCGTTCGAGGGGGTAGAACAATAGAAAAAAAGAAAATTAAAAATATAAACCAAATATGCTTCAGAACGATGTTTCCCAGATATACAGCGCGTTAGAATATCGTTCACCCCCGCAGATGTAGATGTTCGCACTATTTATAAACAGAAATATTCTTATAAACTAAAAGAGCCTAGACATTGGGTATTTCCCCGCGATTGAATAGAAAACGCATGCAAAAATTCATACTTACGTGTAAGTTAATAAAGGATAGCAAGCTGTAACCATACTTTGAGAACATTTACAGCGAAAATAGATTATTTTTACTTACTGAATTTCCATCACTCTGAATTATAACGATTTACCAGAAAACGTGAAATATTTATGAACTAAATGCAATTAAAATGTTTGCTGTTAAATTGAAGAAATAAAATTTAGCTAAGACTAGGTAACTGGTGGGGTGCCATGATGTAGTTTTAGTAGTATTTTGCCCAGAAAATATTTGAGAATATTTTATTATATGGTTTAGAGTGTATGCGTACAAATAAACGAATGAAAAATTACGCACAAGAGGAAATTATAGCATGATGATGAATGAAAATTTAAGTTGGGTGATGTGCATTTTTATCCCTAAAAATTAGACGTGCGCGGGGAAATCTTTGTTGCTCGTCGGAATGGTCTGGTAAATGATTTAACGTGTACTAAAATCCGGGAAATTTCATGTTCGGCTTGTATTATGATTGGCGATTTAAAGTGTAGGACGATATAGGGTCCCAGAAATCGAGGTGCTACTTTTGCGGTGAACCGATTGGCCGCATTGTGGAGAGGATGATGACGGATTAACACAAAATCACAGATGGCCATTTGCGATGGCGAAATCAGGGAACGTTTGTGGCTCGGCTTGAACTTCTCTCATCATGTTGTTCGTTCGGCTACAGCCCTCACAGACGGCGCGTCTGTTATAACGTTTCTTGTATCACGGCGGTATTGTATATCGAAATTATATAGTTGGATCTCTAGAGATTAGATGCTCTTAAACGACGGAAACTTCTCAGATATTTTCTAAATGTTCTATCAGTGTTCTTCTGATAACAATGATGTCGTCTAAATAAGCAAAAGCGTGGTGCTATTATACTGTCTAGATACCTCTGAAATGTCGGAGCGGAATGTACTCGAATAACATCACTTTCTATTAAAAAAGCCCTCATCTGGGCACCGTACGTGC